>PVKM010023322.1:0-21254 GCA_004027735.1 Carollia perspicillata | reverse complement strand
CAAATATTTAATTTGGGATAAAAGGGTCTCACTACCTACCTCATCTTTACCTGCAGCATAACTCAGACCTGGGAGTTCTTTTACTAACTAGCTATGTGACCTCAGGCAAGAGTCTTAACCTCTCTGTGCTTCAGTTTCCTCCCTTGTAAACTGGAGAAAATAACAATGCCCCTCTGATAGGGGACTAGAAACATCTGATGAGTTAATGTACAAAAAACTTTTAGAATGATGCTTGGCACATATTAAGTGTTATGTGTATTTGTCAGCATTGTGATTTGCTGCCTACCCTCACCTACCCTCCTCTTCTCTCATGCACACAAATATGCAAAAAAAGCTACCCACACACAGCCCGAGCATACATTTCCCCAAATACACTGTGGATCTATTTCATGTCTTCACAACATTGTTTTTACTCCATTTGTTGACCTGTGAACGTCCCACTTACTTTTCCGGACTCAGTTCAAATATCACTTCTGCCGTGAAGTCTTTGCTTACGCCCTGAGAGTTTCCCACTGAGACCTATTGCACCCCAGATACATTTCCACTGTAGTATACATCACATCAATTATTTTTAAAAGTCTGAGAGTTACCATTTTTGAGTGCTTATCACATGCCAGACATAGAGTGCTATACATATATTATCTTGTTTAAGCCTCATGACAAACTTAAGAAATGTTTGAACAATTGGTTTAAGTTTGCCATTTCTCCTAGACAGTGAGGCTCTTTATGGGCAAGAACCTACATCTTGATCTTCATTGAATCTCTAGTACCTAACATGGTGTCTGACACATAATGGGTGCTTAGTTAAATAAACGCCTCTGAATTGAGCCAATCAAAGTTGAGCTGTACTCAGAGAGATGGGAACAAGCACAAATTAATAACACTGAAGAACGTTTCAGAAAAGGATAGTTGGTGGTTGGATTTGAAATTCATCCATGGTAGAAACAAAGACTGCTGACACTACTTTACCTCCCATTAAATTGTTTTACTATATGAATATTTTCTGTGGTTTTCTGTAGTGTGGATGGGTTCATGTGCTCTCGTTTGTTTCTGTAGTGTCATAATTTCAGGTCTTTCCAAGGACATAATAATACAATTCATGAGGACATTTCGTTCCATGCTCCTGCCTCCAGGGTCACTTGCAAAGCTGTGACAAGTTTTGCATGGCCCTCAGCTCATGTGTTATCCACCTTGGTAAAGGGTAAAGAGACACTCACCCTGACAACCTTTCCTTCTTGCTGAAGAGCAAATGGAAATTTGCAACAATTATAATCAGGAATTAATGTTATAGTTTCCATGGTAATGCTCTAAACCCATAAACACAGGCATTTTATTGCTTAACTGTTACAAGGGATATGCTTTATAAATCTAACATACATAAATATAAAACAAATGCAAAGATGCATGTATTTTGTTTTCAATTAACTTTTTCCTACCCCTTTAGCATGTAGTATATTCTCTTTCATTAGGCAGCAGAGAATGATTAATATCAAAATTGTTTAATGTGCTAATTAGAATATCTCTGAGGAGACTTGAAACTGAGATTAGCTGGAAAGGAGCACTGTCCAGCCATGTGAGTGCCCCTAGGGCTACCAATGGGAATGGATCTTCCCAGCAAACTCAAGTCTAGAGCCCAGGATATTTCCAGGAGTCCTCACTTAGTTTAATCCATTCCAATAATTAGTAGATGGTATATTCTCAGGACTTTGGTCACTTTTTAATTTTTTGGAGCATTGAATGTGATGGGAAATTGATTCTCACTGGGGTGGTGTTTTCCAAGGAACTACCACTGCTGGAATGAAGCCTGGATGACGAGGCCTGATCTACCTGTCGGGTTTGGAGGTTGGCAAGCTGTGGACAGCACCCCCCAGGAAAACAGTGACGGTAAACCTGCATCCTTCCTGAGGGAGCTGTTTAACTGCTGATCTTCATTTCGCTTTTATGATTGCCCTTGATGTGTGGGAAACACTTCCAGTGGGAAACAACCTCAAAAACATGCTTCCTGTACACATATGTACAGGAAGTAGTAACTTCCTGCCAATCACAGTTAATTTCATTTTTTTTTCTTTTTCTGTTTTTCCTACTGTTGTTCTAATACAGTTGTCCCAATTTTCCCCTGTTGCTCTCCTCTGCCCCACCCATCTCCTGTTCCAACAGTCAGTCCCCAACCTGTTGTCCATGTCCATGGGTCATTTATCCATGTCCTTTAACTTAACTTCATTTCAATGGTTGCCTTTATGCTGATTACTTTATAACTTTTAGGGGAAAAATCATAAAACTTTACATACATAATTCATCTAGTCCTGCTTTGATAAGCAGTTTTGAAGACAGGAGAAAAAATACCTAGGTAAGCACTTTTACTAGGCTATAAAACATATTTCCACCCTCCCTGGTATACAGTGGTAAGAAATAAGGCAGTAGAGAAATAAAGGACTCAAAAAGTTTGTGTTTTCCCAGAATTTAATTTCTTTTTATATTATGTGATTTCTTTCAAAATTTGAGTATCTGTCATCTAACTTGCAAACTACACTTAGCAAAGAATAGCTGTATGACTCCCCCACCAGATTTTAATAAAATCACGTCATAAGCCTCTATTTACCTTTAATATGACAATGAAAGGCAATAGCCTGGGGACATTATGTTTATTTTCTCAGGTTGATATGAGATATTGGTCTGTGTGTATGTTTGCAAGTATATATATATATAAACATTCATTATGTATTTATAAAAAATCTTAGTGGATTTTAAGGGAGAAAGTTCAAAACTTTCTGGTATTCTGGGTTATACAGAGTGGTGAAAAACTAGGTTTACAGTTGTTTATATGGAAAATAATGCAATAATTAATAAATAATAGTAAAAGAAGAAGCTCAGTGTTTTGCATACTGCCAACTGTAAACCTACTTTTGCCTCATCCTTTATCATGAAGAGACTTTAGAGATGACTAATAGCAGTAAATCTCTTATTAACTGGAGACAGCTGGTTGCAATTTTAAGACTTTGTAAATATACAAACACGGTCGTATTGGCTTTTTCAGTGCATATCGGGCATTGGTCAATGTGTGTGATTAGTGTCCAAATTATCTTGGCAGGTGTTCTCAGTATACAAAACACAAAACAAATAACAACACAACCCCTGAGGACATATCACCATTTCCAACATCCCAGATGCCAACTGTAAAAGCATATAAATATTATATTACCCAACAGCATGGCACCCACACTTGAGTATGTGTTTGTAGGTGCAAGAATAGACACAGGAGCAGTGATTTCCTGAGTTTTTTCATGGGTTCAAATTTTACTTTGAGGAGACATTTCCAACAAAACACTCCTGATTATACACATCGGTCTTCTGCCCTCCCTGGCATGAAAAGCACTGGGCTAAATCAATGACAAACCTGAGAAGCCCTTGTCTCTGTGGAGCCACCTCAGTGCTCTGTCCTGCCCTAAATGTGGGCAGACATGAAGACACAAACTCATCCTCTTTTCCTCTGTGTGATGCAGGAATGTATCGGTGTGGCCCAGCCTCTGTCCAAGCCATTAAGCATGGTCATGTTTGCTTCCAGTTTGATGCACCCTTCGTTTTCGCAGAGGTAAGTGGGCAGCCAGGGAAAGTGCTGCTTTCCTCCCAGACCTCTTAACTCCTCAAAGAGTAAGATACTGAGGTTTTGTTCCCCTAAATTTCCCAGGTATGTGGCATATGCTTTGTGCTTACAAAGTTAACTAGACATCATTCCAACCTCCAGGTTATTAATTCTAAATGCAGTTCTTAGCTAACATTTTTTTCCTGGATGTTTTGAGATTATTTTTCCCTCATAAGCAATTGCTTTCCTAACCACCACAGTCTATGACTAGAATGAGTAAATACTTATTATTAACATGTGTCAGGCACTGTGCTGTGGGGAATTCAGGGGCCTATGTCCTTAAGAAATTCGATTCTTGATGGGGGCTAGAGTACATAAACACATCAAAAGTTAAATAATAATACATGAGATGCTATGAAACTAACTGTCAGATGGGCAACTTAGGTGATAAATGACCTACATTTATGCATACAGATTCATTAACTGAGAAATATGAGCCAGGAACTGAAGTAGGGGAGCAAAGGCCATAAGACCATGTCTCGAGTGGGTGGGTGACATGGGCACAGGCAGTAATGACACCTTGGTGATAGCCATAGTAAAATGAGCAGAGCATTGCCAGAGCCTGTAAGAAGTGTCCAGATGCTGACTGCAGGAATTAGTGCCTGAGCTGAGTCTTATTAGGTGATTAGTGGTTATTTGGGCAAAGGGATTAAGAAAGAAGCCAAAGGAAGGAAAGAATTTCAGACAGGGAGGATGACTTGAGCATCTGAATGGTGTGTGGGAGACATTCAAAGCTATCTATTGAAAGCTCACAAAAAAAGGATGCAACTGTGGGTGTCAAAGGATGACAGCTGAAGGAAATAGATCTGAAGGACGTAGGCCCAGAGAAGTGGGAACTCCATCCTATAAATGAGAGCATTGCCACAGGGGAGAGACGTGCGATTTGCAGAGCATGGACTGGACGGGAATGTCTTTGAGGTGGGGAGACCAGCTAGAAGGCTGTGACGTCACTCCACACCAGAGAGGACTGGATAAATGGCAATCAAGGGCAACAGAGGAAGCAAGATTGGGAGATGTTGAGGAAGGACAAAAAGCATAAATATTTAAACAGCAAAATCAGAAATGGGAAATACACAAAAGAACATCATTTCTGCCACTGTAGCTCCCATTACAGTTCCTAGAAGCCTTGGGAGAACAAGCATATCATATTTGGAATTATATTTCCCCAAATTTGCCTTGGGATTTGAAGATTTATCTAAACCTCCCAGTTGCCATCTAATAGTTTATGATGCTATGAGAACCTCTTAATAGAAAATCGCTCTAAAATCCACAAAGCCTTGTTTTTATACTTTTCTTATGCTTTACTGCTGCAAAGAGAGAGAAAGGAAGGAACCTCCCTCCAAGAGCAAACTGACTAATAACTGTTAAAAGCAAACACTTTTGATATTATTAAATATAGATTGGGGTGTTTTGAATGTCATCAGAGTTTACAGATTATAATCACTCTGCTCATCTTTGCATTCTTGTCTGGCAGAGTGTACAGTCTGTTGCTCTGGTACAGCCTGAGCTCCAGGGCTGAGTCATTTTTAAGAGATATTCAAGCTGTGGAAAAGTGTATGAAGAATGTTTTCTCAATGGTACCCGAAGTAGGACACCATGGGGGGCATCTCATGACTCCTGCTTTAGACTGCATCCTCTCTTCCCATTCTCACTTCCTGGCTGCGTAAACTTGCTTCTCACTATCTACCCCAGGGGGGTCAGCTGGATTCTGCCTTTTCTTGTCTCCTGGCATGCTTTATTGGTCATTCCTTACTCATTTCCGGGCCAGAGTGAGCATCGTGTTTATTGACGTTTTTGCTCTTGTCAGGAACTTGGTCTTCTTTAGTGAAGCAGAACCCCAAACAAGAGGGGTTAATGCATAGACAGCATCTTACCTCTGTCCCTTTTCCTCTCCTCCTCCATTTTGGACATTTATCCTGAGCATTTACAGATTCTTTTCAGGGCTTCAAATTTATTTCTCTCCTCCTCCCTTCCCATGCCCTCGGTGCAGGGGAGAGTTTCTCAGTTCTGGAGGGCCTTCTGCCTTTACTTTCCCCAACTCATGGTGCCCTCAGGCTCCAAGAGGTAACAAGGGAGCAGAGTGGTCCTAAAAGTCTGGAGTCATCTTCTGAATCACCATGTTCATTAAGCTCTCGGGAATTGCTGCTTCTCTTCTAGCTTAGCTTTTTCTAATTGGATCTGTTGTCTCCTTTACACCATCCCACTTTAAACTCATACGCACATGTACACATACACACATGCAAACACATATGTGCATGCAAACACATGAGCATGCAAACACACATGCCCACACACAACACACACACTCCTGTCTTCCCTCCTGGGCACTGAGCTGGTTTTTGCAGTGGTGACGACTGGTTCCTGAGGACCACAGTAACCACCCTGTGGCTCCAGAAGCTCCACCTTCCCAAGCTCTGGGCCGTCAGTTCTCTGTGTCCAACCTCTACAGTTGCTTCTCTGCAGACTCTTTATTCTCGATTCAAAGTTGTTCATATTGTGACCACTTATTAGATGCAGCCCATTTTGGCACCATTTTTCTGACCTAAGATTATTCATCCATTCAATTAAATAACATAAAACGTGGAAATCATCTTGGCTTCTTTTCTTAATCTTCCCCAGGCATCTAGCCAGAAACACCTTTAAAAATGTCCATTCATCAGTTATGTCTATGATGGTTGATCATTACCCTTTGAGCTATACAAAGCACTGAGTCCTGTGAAGTTGCCTGCTAATCCATCTCCCTCCTCCTCTTACTCCTTTTTCTATCTATTCTCCACAAATCAGCCAGAATTTTATTTTCAAAATGTAAGTAAAAACTTGTCACTACTCTGCTCCAACCTCCAATAGACACCACCCTTAAAATAAAATTAAACATAAATCTTTACCAGATTTGCTGTGATCTGGCCCCCAGCTTCCCCTTCACACTGACCCCTCGCTCATTTCCCTCCAGTTATACTGACCCTCTTACTCTTCTGAAAACTTCCAAACATGCTCTCATTTTAGAATCTTTGCACATACTCTTCCTTTTGTGGTGAAAACTCTTCCCTATTGTATGTTAGGGGAATGTTCTGTTCCTTCACTGTATCCTGGTCTCTGTTCAAGTCACCTCCCAAAGAGGCCTTCTCTCACCCCCCCTCCTGTGTTGTTTTTAATCTTTCTATCCTGCTTTAAGGGTGATTGTATCTGTTTCTGTATTCTCATTGCTGAAAGCAAGTTCTGGCACATAGTAGTCATGAATAAATACTTGTTGGATGAATGAATGAATCAAGCAAGCAGGCAAACAAAAGCTGACCTGAGTACACTGCTGAGAATGGTGTCTCGAAGAGATAGGGACCAGATGGCATCCCCCGGCACTGATGGGAGATGAGGCCCATGGGGCCTGGCAGCATGGTTGCTACAGGCTTCAGGAACCGTGAGCACAGAGCAGACATAGGGCAGTTGGACCAGGCAGGTACCCACTGCCTTGATGTATCCTCAGAGGGCCACCACTTTCTCTGAACAGCTTAGGAGCCATGTAGTTATATCTATCTGGGAAAAAAATGTACAAAGAAAACTCTGCTCTGGGTTCTGAAGAAAGTCTCTGCCCTTGGTGGGGAAAAGTGTAGCTTCTGACAGCAGTGGGCATATGTTTCCATTCTAAGAACACAAGCAGCAGTTCGTAGAGAGGCTCCTCTAGCCTTCTACCCTGGCCCACTTTCACTGAGCCCCTGGGGCCTGCACCTCAGCAGAGGCTGTGTAGGAAATGCCTGTGTCTGACCTGGAGGCCAGGGTGTAGTATGCGGAAAATAGCACCAGATTTCAGGTTGAGATGCCCAGATGCTGCCTGACCATAGTCCCTTCAGATATACTGGTAGGACTAGATCACAGGTGGCAAACACAAGGCCCACAGGCTGAGTCTGGTCCTCCACCTTGTTTTATCTGGCCCAGCACCTTGTTTCTACCCAGTGGCAGCACTGAGCTCTCGCTTAATTGTTAAGGAGTAGTTACATTTATAGAGTCCTAAAATTACATTTGGCCTTTTGAAGGCAACCATGAGGCTGATGTGGTCCCCAGTGAAAATGAGTTTGACACCCCTGGACTAGATAATCATGAAGACTTCTTTCCATTCAAAAGAAATGGGCCTTAAACATAGGTTTTCACAAGTAGTACTGATCTACCTACCAGCTCTACAAGGATAGTATTATTAAACCCAGAGACATTCAGTTACTTTCTTAAAGTTACACAGCATTTATCCAATATTTTTTCCAGCATCCCCTGCACCATTGACTATTCTACTGTAGACATGCAATTGGTCTGGGGTGGGGACCTATCACTGCTGCTTTTTAAGCCCCCCAGTGACTCTAATGCATGATCAGGATGGAGAACCATTAGTGTAGTGGCTGAAACTGAAAAGAAAAGCTTGTAGGTGTCATGTTGATTGGATAGAATACTTCTGTTCCCCCGCCCACAACATACACATGCAAAAGCCATTTCTTACGTGTTTCTTCTCTCCTCTCTCCACAAGGGACAGTGCTGTTGGGCTGCCCTGAGATTTTCACATTCATAAGATTCCTAAGCTGTGCCCAAGGGGAGACAATGATTTAGCCACTTTCATATTTAGCCTCATCTCCCTGGATAACCATAAGCTATTATAAAGGCTGTTATTAGGAGAATATTTGTCATTATTGTTGCTATAATTTGCAAGTGGAGGAGTAGCTCTTTGTGCTTGTGTGGCCTGTCCCAGTTGAAAAGGCAAAGTTTTCAGGAAGCTCATTTAAAGGTTATTTAACTTTCTTTTCTTTTTTTTCAAAATGACAAACATTCCTTACAGGTCTGTTCTGTCATCTTCTGTCCTGGTTCCTGATTTCACATTTTGACCTTTCACATCCTACAGCTAATGCTGCAGAGCCCAGAGACTCTGTTGAGTAGCGGGGTCACCATTTTTCTCCCCTCGGAACTCTGAGGCCCAAGCAGGGAAACAGTTTACCATGCACGGTGCGGTGGGGAGAGGCCATAAGCTGTGAAGGTCAAGGAATGTGCTAGGGGCTGGCTCAGGGTCAGAGTCAGGGAGAAGGCAATGAGCCAGCCCAGGGTTTGCACCTCTTCTCTATCAGCTCTCAGCCGTGTGTCCACACTTTGCTGACCTTCTCAGTCTTGGTGGCTGCATCTGTAAAACTGGGATAATAATGCATACTGCACACGATTGCTGTAAGGGTTAAATTAAATAATTTTAAAATATCTCTGAAACATCGTGGGTATTTAACGAATGTTACCTACTTACTTTCTCCCTAGTAGAATCAAGTTTTATGTAAATTCCAAACATTTTTGAGAAACTAGAGACTTTTAAACCTCTTAAACTCAGCTTTAAAACATAAGACTATCATCAAGTTTCTTCTCCATTAGATTTTTACTTGGTTTTGAAATTTACAAGTCATGCTCACCTAGATCTGATCTAACTCAGTCCTAAAATGTTGCCATAAAATTGGCAAGACCAGTATAACTGTTTTCATTTTATAGAAGCAAAGACAGAAGATCATAGAGGATAATGTAACTTTTAAAAAGGACACATGCAAAATCAGAATCCAAGTATCTTACAGCTAATCCAGTGTGCTTTTCGAATATGTTCTTCAGAATATTTACAGGGACTGGGCGCTCTGCCTGTTGTAGACTTCTTTCTTTCTGTTTTTATGATTTAACTGTTTTTAGCTTTATTGGGGGCATAACTGATCATTTTGAATTGCACGCATTTAATGTATTCACCTGTGATGCCATCACCACAATCAAAGTACTACACATATCCATCACTTCAAAAAATAAGTCCTTGTGCTCTTTTGTGAGCTTTGTGTTTGTTTGTTTGTCTATTTGTCTTTTTTTGGTAAGAACACTTAATGTGAGATCCTTTAGTTCACTAACTTTTATACATATTTCAGATTTAAACTTGGCTGTTACTTCCTAGCCCCCCAACCCACCCTGCCCCACTCCAGAAGCCCCCGTGGTATCTTAGACATTCCCCTGCAAGTTACTCATTGTATGTATTGCAGGGATTCTCTGTCTTAGGTGCCCAATAGGATTATCTTGGACATTTTTTAAAGGTAATAGATTTAGGATTGCATCTAAGACCTCCTTGACCAGACATCTATTTTTTTTTAATTCCACCAGGTGATTCAGATGCACAGAATATTTCTTACTACAGTATAAACTCTCTAAGTGACTGAATTTATGTTGTTTATCTATGTCATTAGGACTCTAGTACATTAAAAAATATCTGGCAATACTAATAAATAATTTGTTATTTTTAGTATTGATAATATTTATGAGAATTTGCTCTATGCCAGACACTATGATGAGTAATTTACATGTGTTTCTTTCAGTTAATTCTTTGAACTATCCTGAAGAAGAAGCTATTATTGTCCTTTTAAAAAGAGGAGGGAACTGAGGCTTGGAGGGGGTTGGAAAATACTTAGTAAATACATTAGAGACTATTTTCAGCGGAAGCACCTGATATAGCAGTGCAATTTGTGTATCCTGCCTGCTTCCATACTAATAAATGGAACACAAGGAAGTGATTGTAAAGAATGTAATAAGGGACTCTGGGGGAATCAGCCTTCAGGCACAGGTATGGATATTGTCTCTCAAATACAAAGTGATGAGGCAGAACCTTGGAAGGGAGTAAGCCAGCATGGCCCCAATATGTTATTTCCAAGCCCCACAGATAGCCTAGTTTAGTTGCTGAATCATCAGAAAGTTGCCTGAATTTTGTCTGGATGGTGTATTATTTTTCAGTAAAAATGCTTTTGGCTGCAAGTAACAATTAAAATGACTCAAATGGTAAGAATTTAAGTTTAATTTTTCTCATATAAGAAACCTTCAAGGTTGAAAGGTTAGTGTGTGTTTTACAAACTTCAGTAAAACTTTGACTGTGGAGATCATGGAAAGCTCTGGGTTGCTCTGAAAGAAAGGGGTGTACCTCAGCTCTGGAGTGTCCTGATGCCTGGCCTATGTCACAGACAGGAAGTCACTGTAAGGCTAGTATATGGAAACGGAATGGTTTCCTACAGGCAAAGGTGTCAGACAAATGTGCAATTTATCTCCCTGTTTAATCTATACGCAGAACATATCATATGAAACACCAGGCTAAACTCAGATGGAGGAGCAGTGAACACTGGTGGCAGAAATAATAATAACTTGAGATATGCAGATGGGCCTATCTTTCTGGCAGAAAGTAGCAATGATTTGAAATGACTTCTGATGAAAGGGAAAGGGAAAAGCACCAAAGCAGGACTATATTTGAACATCAAGAAGACAAAAATCATGAAATATGCAGCTTTAACATAAACAATGAAGACATTGAAATTGTTAAAGGTATCACTTACCTTGTTTCAGTCATCAATACAGGTGGAGACTGCAGCCCATAAGAAGATGGGTATTTAAAGAGGAGCAATGAAAGAATTAGGAAAGATCACCAAGAACAAAGGTGTGCCATTAGAGACCAAGGCTAAGATTATCCACACCCTTGTATTCCCAATGAATATGCATGGATGCAGAAGTTTGGCAGCAAATAAAGCTAATAGGAAAAAAATTATTTATTTGAAATACAGTGTTAGAGGAGAGCTCTGTGGGTATGCTGGACAAGCAGAAAAGTGAACAAGTGGGCTTTAGAGCAAATTAAGCCTCAAACATCACTGACAGCAAGAATGACAAAACTGAAACTGTCCTACTTCAGGCACATCATGAGAAGATGGGGGTTCTTCGAAAAAGACAGTTACACTGGGAAAAACAGAAGGAAGCAGGGGGGAAAAGGGAGACCAAGTCTGAGATGGGCTACATAAAATAAGTGATAGGCATGAGTCCACAGGAGCTGAGCAGGGCTCAGCAAGACACTGTGGACATGACTTGTTCATGGAGTCACCAGGAGTCAGAAGGGACTCATTGGTGTGTAATGTACTCAAGACATCCTGAAGTAGATAGTCCCAAGGTTGGCTTAGCCATTTAACAGCATCGTGAAGCCCTCCAATGCTTCTTATGTTTCCTCTCTACTGTCTTTGTACCATTGGCAATGTTGCTTTTCACTGTCTCAGGATGGCTAAAGCAGCTCCAAGCATCATTTCACTTCACATGAAAACATTCAAAAGCAGGAAGGAAAGGCAAACTCTTCCAAGTCTTCTCTCCTTTTGTAAAAAAGAAAAATCTTTCCCAGAAGCCACCCAACAGACTTTCTCTTTTTTCCTAAAAGAACATCACACAGCCACTGCTACCTTAAAAGAAGCCTGGAAAAGAGGAATATACATGGGATTTTTGACTCTCCCTTAGGAGGCGAAATTTACCAGCAAGAAAAAGGGGGGAAGGGGAAGAAGTCACTGATATTTAGACAACTGATAGTCTCAGCCCTAAATATTCTTAATTTAAAATACCTGATCAATAATCTAGCCTAGATTCTCTTTCAGAACAGTTTTAAAATAGTTTAGCCCCATGAAACCAATGTTGTTGAAGAAACATATCAGTTCTAGGGATTTTAGATGACTACACCATTGTGAGTTAGAGATTTTGGTAAGAAAGACATTTGATGATGGCTAATGCTCTTTTTTCCCATTTTTAGGTCAACAGTGATCTTGTTTATGTCACAGCGAAGAAAGATGGCACTCATGTAGTGGAAGCTGTTGATACCACCCACGTTGGAAAATTAATTGTGACAAAACAAGTTGGAGAAGATGGCATGAAGGATATTACTGATACCTACAAATTCCAAGAAGGTAATTTACTACAACTAAAGGACAATTTCTTTGCCCTAGTCCCTTTAGTACTTACCCATGGTCCCTACCAGCTGTGTTCCAGAGGATGCACTGGTGTTTACAGCATATGGGAGTCAGAGCAGAAGTATAAACTCTCATGAATGAAAGACACAGCACACCCACAATTTTTCATTGTAGTTTCATTTGTGTTTGCTTTGAGCAGAATCCCCCTTCACATGATTTACCAAAATGATTTTATTTTAAGTTGTATCTACTTTAACAGCAT
Organism: Carollia perspicillata; assembly: GCA_004027735.1. Classification (NCBI taxonomy): domain Eukaryota; kingdom Metazoa; phylum Chordata; class Mammalia; order Chiroptera; family Phyllostomidae; genus Carollia; species Carollia perspicillata. Next base: position 8,620 of record PVKM010023322.1, on the reverse strand, counting down.
ATGGAATAGTGAAAGAACAAAAACAATTTTAAATGATCCTATTAGAAAATATTCTATAACTGATGTAATTTTAGTTCATTAATATAAATTTAAATAATGATTCACATCTGTTTTTGTGCTTCATACACTATTCTTATATACATTGTTCCACTGAATTAACATGGAAATCCTGTGAGGAAGATAATACAATATTAACAGGACAGTGCAATTTTACTAATTCAGGCCAATTATGATAAGGCCCACTTCAATTATAAAATAGTGACAAGGTGGTTTTGTTAACTTTTATTGTGTAGAATGTCTTAAATGGAGCTGTTAAGTTCAATTCTCTCTTAATCACTGTTGATTGCCTACTCTATACCTGGGAATATGTTTCATGCTGGGGATCATCTTAGTGAGCAGGACCCAATTTCAGGTCCTGCCCAAGTGACAGGATCATTATCCAGAGGGAGATTTGATAAAAAGAAGAGGGGCACTCAGTCCAACCAGGAGATGCAGAGAAAGCACACCTGGGTGAGAGAAATCACAGACCATGTTAAAGAAAGCTAGCTCCCAGGCAGTGGGAACATGGCCAAAGTATGGCAGTATGAAGCACCTGGTGTGCTCAGGGTCCTGCAGGCATCAAGCTCAGAGTGGGCAGTAGCTGAAGACAAAGCTGCTCAAGGTCAACAGCAGACAAGAGGGAAAGGAGCTTAGGTGTCTTGATGGGGATTTTGGAGTGTATTTTTTAGATGATTCACCACCAGAGTTCTTAGGAGTAGTATTATTTTAGTAAATGTATAAAAATTATAACTAATTAGCATATATCTAAATATTTATCAGTATTCCTGAAGTGCGAAGGAGTACAGAGTTTGCTTTAAATATTTTAGACACTCTTTGTGCTCTTATTTACAAAAGCAATTTGCACCGTAAAGAGGAAGTTTGCTGAACTAAGAACTCTTGTGCATAGTATTAGAAATTCAAAAATTCTGTCACTGACTCAGTGAATTGTTGATGTATTTCTAAAATCATTTATCCTTCTTTTCTTTTGGTTATCATCCATTATACAACATAAATACAAAAGGGTGGGGTTTTTTGCTTTTTCTTAAAAAGAGGGAGAAATAATTAATTTGAAGGCGTAGCAATAGAAACAATCTAAAAAACAATTTTGTGCTAAAAAAATATAAGCATGATAAAATAAACCAAACAAGCAATGTTCTCTGGTTATAGAGTTACAGGCAAAAAGGTTTGGGAAGGAAAAAGAAAAATGCATAAAAAAAGATAAAAGAAACTAGCTGCAACATTCATTCCTTCACACATTCATTCAACATCTTGCTATTAGCCACCCCCATATTTTCAACACTCGGTACAAATGGAGACGTGAAGATCTCTGCCTTCCCATCTAGCTGGAGAGACCATCAGGAAGCAAACCATCGCCAAATTGTGGGATGCATGTCCTGAAAAGCGGGTGGACAGAAGCTACAGAACACAGAGAAGGGAGTCACAGGCCAGGCTCAGAGGTCCTGGAGGACTTTCCTGATGGGCTCACTGAGACAGGAAGACAAACAGAAATTGGCTAGGTGAAGCATGGGGAAGGAGCTCTCCAGGAAGAGGCAGCAGGACAAGCGTTGTGGATAAACTCCCTTAGGGTGGAAGAAGTCCTAACCAGACAAGAGAACAAGACATAGGCCCACAGGGAGCCATCCAAGCCATCAGCTGTCTTATCTAAATCACACAGCAGAATGGCACTACCGGCAGCTGCAGAGGCAACAGTGAAGTCCAAATAAGGGTCAGATGTCAAGAAAGGAAGGACCCAAAGGCTACTGCAAAAACTCCTGACTACAAAAAAGAAGCCCAGAGCTTGGCCAGGAGAGGACACCAGATTAAAACAAATAAAATATGCCAGCTTTGAATGTGGAAAACATTTGTAATCCAGGCCTCCAGAATTAGGAAAGATGCCCAAGCTCAGACAGGTGGACTGAGTGGGGGTTTGGTCTAAAACAAAATAGTCCCTAAATCTGCATAGATGGCTGTAAAAGACACCCATCCCACTTCTGGGCTAGACTTTGATCCCACGTAGATGGACAGTTAACTTCTTAATCACAGATGGCATATGCATTTCAAATTCTAGCTTTGGGAATGACCAAGTGGAGTACTGTTTAGAGAAGGATGCTGAGACTGCTCTCAATGAAGTGGAAGAGTGAGTGATAACTGCTGTCTGCCATGGCCATCCAGGAAGGCGCTGCCAGCATTTGTGGCCCTACACTGGCCACTCTGATTCTCATTATTGAATCTCTCATATAAATTTTCTATCCATAAATTCTCAATGAGGCCACTAAAATTTGGCAACGCGTAAAAACTTAAAAAAGAATTATTACCAGATTTAGGAATTTAATATTTTAATTAACTAATTATGGAGAGATCATTTTTCACTTTGATGAACTAAAGTTTTACATTAATTTTATACCTTTTATACTATAAAACTTTGAAAACTAGAATCCTTAAAACTTGCTCTGTGGCAATGTATCTTCTTTATGATGGTATCTGGATCACATTTCTTCATTGCTTCATCAGTGATTCCTTCTGTCACTTGTATTTTTCTCTCTCCTGTATGGGCTCCTTCCCATTAGAATTTCAGCAGACTCAAGTGCCACCTATGTTTTAAAAAGTATACAAATTCTTTCTCAACAATATATCCCCCACCAGACACGACTGAGCTTTCTTTCTCCTCGCCTCCATAGGCAGGTGTCTTGGGAGAGCTGCCTACACCTGGCAACCTGTCATGTCCCTTTTCCTTTCATTTCTCACCTATCATACCCTGAGATCTGCTACAGCCTGTCCTTGAAGTTTCTCAAGATTGCCAAGACCACCAGGTTGCCATGCGGAATAGTCATTTTGTAGACCTCAGCTTGCCTGACCTTCCTACACCAGTTGATGCAATTGCTCCCTCCCAAGTCTTGAAACTCTATTTTCTTTGTTTCTATGATAGAAATGTCTCCTGCTGCCATCCTAACCTGCTTGGTTCTTTTTTCTATCTCCTTCTGACTCTAAGCTCCCCTTTTTCTTACTCCCTCTGAATTTTACTTCACTCAAAGCTCCCATCCTTGGGTTTCATGCCCACTTCTTTTACATTCTCTCTATACACATCCAAATAAACACTGATCACTCCCATGTTGCTCACTCAGTTTAGACTTCACTTTTAGGCTCCACATTTACCTACATGTCCCTCAGAAACCTGAAACTGAACCTTCCCAAATGTCACCTTTCCCACTCCTCCCACCCCACCCCAGATCTATTTCTCCTCCACTCCCTACCCCAATGAAGAGAACCAGGATCCAACCGAATTTTGCAATTTGAGAATCAGTCAAGCAGCAAATCTTCCAAATGCCCCCCCTGAAATAGCTGAAATTCATCTGCTCATCTTTCCTCCCATGGCCACTCTCTGAGAATTAATTGGTATTGTATGCAGAAATCCCTTATCATAGTGCTCATACCTAGAAAGGTCCAATAAAAGTAAGTTTCTGCTGCTGTTAGTACTTTTATTATTTCTACCATAACCTACTATTAGCTTGGGCTAGGATGTTTTTTCTCTTGGAAACCTGCCAAAGCTTCCCAGTTCTACCTTTCCCCCTTATCCTCTTTCCCTCATTCTAAACCCACACACACTGCTGCCGAAGTGACATATTTAAAATGTAAATCTGATCCTGGTACTGCACTACTTAAAAGCCCTCACTCTCTTCAGCCACCTCCAGGGCATTGCAATCAGTTTGGCCAAGCCTCTAATCTCTGCCCTTTTGGCCCCCGCAGGGCCCCTCCTAACCACACCCATAGGTATCATAACCTGCAACCTGGTGAGCTGCTAACAGTTCCTCCAGCAAGCCAGGCTCCCACCTGCCTCCAGGCCTTTGTTCTCACTATAGAGGGAAAACCCCTCAGAGAAGCCTTCTTTGCCCCCAGGTGCTGTTGAGTCTCTCTCTGTCTCCACCATCACACAGAAACGGCTGCCCCAGCTTCTGTGATAGAGGCAGATATGCTGATCCCTCTTCACTGGCCCCTAGGCCCCTAAGGGAACTGCTGTGCTTCTCACCTGAGCACAGTGCCCGGGCATTATAGGTACTCAAGTAGCATGAAATAATCAAATAAGTGGTAACTCAGGTGGCATTTCATGGGTGAGCTTAATTAAACATCAAATGTTCTAAAATGGACTATTTAGTATCTATTATAAAGATGAAAGTTTTGTGTCTGAATGAAAGCAAAGGGCTTCGCCAAATCTCGTTCCTTCAGAGTCTCTGTGTCAGGCTGAGTCCTAGGTCCTGAGGACACAGAGCTTGCGTTATAATGGGAAATAATGCCGTATAGTGACGTATGGACAGGCAAAAGGAAATAAAATCGGGTAACATGTTAGTGAGAGATGAGAGGACTGGGGTTGGGGACATATTACACAGGGCAGTGGAAGAGAGGGCACTCTGAGAAGGTGGCATCCGAGCTAAAACCCAAACAATGAGAAGGGGCTTCTTCAAACAAAAGGGCACTCCCATTGCATCCCAGTTAACAGAAAGATGTCTGTGACCTTGCTCCTAAAGGCCACAGAGGAATCTCAGAAAATGTAATCTGGCTTTTGATCATACTCTCAGGGCACTAAATTCGTGGCCTGAATTATGTGAAACATCAAAGCACAAAGCCAACTTCAGAGGGGCAGGGACTTCTGCCAAACTCTGGGGAACCCTGCACTCTTGCCTCCTGTTCGAGCCTGTGCTTTCTGTCACATCCCTGCCTGCCTCTGCCTGGCACTTCCTGCTCACAGGGCCATGCTAGACCCCAGGATGGAGCCAGAGGTTCCCTGATCCATGACAGGACAAGCTGTAAAGTCTCTCATAGCCCTACCAGCCTTCCCGGCTTCCCTCATCCCATCCAGCTCAGCCTCTCTCCTCAAAGTAGGCACCTCTCTGGCCATGTTTCTGCTGCTGCTATTCACTCCCTGTGTTTTGCCTAAATGCATATCTGGTATCCATCCAAAGCAATAGCCACTAATGCTTTCTTTTTCACAGAGCCATTTGCCAGACGCGTTCTGCTAAAATACTTCACTGCACTTTCCTTGTCATAGCCCCTCCTTCCCTTTATTACAATCTCCCCCCTATTGATCTGTAAACATGTGCTCTAGCCAACCTTTGTCCTAGACAAACAGCTTCAGATACATCCTGACAGTCTTTTTTAAAGATTTTATTTATTTTTAGAGAGGGGGAAGAGAGGAGAAATAGAAGGAGTGACACATTGATGTGAAAGAGAACATAGATCAGTTGCCCCTCATACACCCCCAACTGGGGACCAAACTCTCAATCCAGGCATATGCCCTGGCCAGGAATCAAACCAACAACCCTTTGCTCTGTAGCACTTTGCCCAACTAGCTGAGGGCCATTCTGGCTGTCTTGACAATTAGAGAAATTGTTAATACACATGCACATACAAATATACATTTTCCATTGTTTGCAAAACCTGCTGGCATTTTCTCTGTCTTTGCAAAGTACAAGTAGCTGTCGTTTCTTATGCATATACTACCTTAAATCCACCTAACAACTCTATGATGTTGGCTCCCTTGTTTTATAAACCAGGAAACTGATGGTAATAATAGTGCTTGACTGGTAGAGTTGTTCTGAGGATTAAATGAGATAATATACAATATGTACTTACCACAATGCCCATCACAGCTGGGCCTGGTAGCTGTCAATGGTAGTTACTATCATTTATTGACCTCTTCATCTCTATTGCATTTTATTATAAACTAAATGACAATATCTTAAAATTAACATAATTATACAAGCCAGCATTTTTATACTGAAGTGTTTTTTTTGTTTTTGCTAGCCATTCCCATGACTACTTTTTAGAAGCCAAAAAAAGTGCCTCTCTAGTTTCCACAATGCACTAAAGTACTAGGATGGTAAAGAGACTACTGACTATTCCCCCACACCTCCTCAATCCCTGTCCCCAAGGCCAAGTATTTTGTCCCATACTCTGTAAGGAATGTTTACCCAGCTTGGAGTTGGGAGCAGCAAACTCTGAGGCCTAACTTGTACCTGTATTTCTCACTTCCTCACCTGTAGAAAAGCTATTTATCTCTTCCTCCAGAATTCACCCCTACTCCTTCTCTCCCTACTTTCAACTCTACCACCACCACCTTCAAAACCCTACAAAAGACATATTCCTAAAAACAGCCCATGTGTCTCAACAGTACCACCATGCCAATAGGTGTCCCTCAAAAAAAAAGTGTTCAGTGTCAGATGTGTTTGGGGGATCTTGGTAAACAAGTCTCCCTGATGTAGGGCTCAATCTCAGAACCTTCCCTAGGCTATTGGACATTATGAACATCCAGGGGGCACTAAAGAACCCAGTACTCCCCAAGGGAACTTGGCCTAGAACACTTTTTCAGGGAAGACTTGTGAACAGTTTGCTAGATTGTGGTCTACAGTGTGGTGCACTCTTTGGGAAACAGCAATCTCTGCACTCTGTTGGAAGCAAATGACAACAGAGGAAGGAGTGGAGGGCAGGATGAGAGCTGCCCAGGGTCAGCTCAGCAGGAGCCAATGGGACAGGCCTAAATGGGAAGACAGGTCTTATTGGGGAGATCCAGGAATAATAGGAAATTCATAGTGGAGAACAAAGAATGGCAAGATGTGACTATTGCCAACATCTTTGCTAAGAGATTCCCAAATTCTAGTTAGATGGCTAGGACTTGGGGAGGGAAGCAAACTGATACCGTGGTTTGAGGAGGGTTAGATTTCTGCAATTCTACTGCTGAACACTGGAGAAACAACTGTTAGAGCAAGCCCCTTAGCAACCCCTGCCAGATTGGCCCTGGGAACGCTGCCTAACTCCACAACCAGGACAGGTCATGACTCCCTGGGAAGTTGATTTGGCAGAATTTGTAACACAGAAAAAATGTTGACACCTCCCATGTGTTGACACACCTGGGAAAAGGAAGGTGTGTGGTTTGTAGAGGAAATGCGAAAGGTACAGCACACAGGGCGTCTATTACTGCAACTTTCTCTTTGATGGGTTGCATTTCTTTTCCCCTGTCATTATCTCTCCATCTTTCCTAGGTCAAAAGGAAGAGAGACTGGCCCTTGAAACTGCCTTGATGTACGGGGTTAAGAAGCCCCTCAACACAGAAGGCATCGTGAAGTCGAGGTCTAAAGTGGACATGGACTTTGAAGTGGAAAACGCCGTGCTGGGAAAAGACTTCAGGCTCACCATCACCTTCCAGAACAACAGCCCCAGCACTTACACCGTCTCCGCCTATCTCTCAGGCAACATCATCTTCTACACTGGGGTTTCCAAGGAGGAATTCAAGAAGGAAACATTCGATGTGACTCTGGAGCCTTTGTCCTGTAAGCTAATCAGGGGGGCTGTTCTCTCTAGAACTTGTGATCTGCTTCTCGGTTTCACTCAGTGATGATGCCCTCAACTAACTCTCTGTTGAAGTTCAGGTTCTGCCCCAGAATTCAGGAGTGGGAACCACATGGGAGAACCAACCTCTTCTAGAGAGGCCTCACCTTTAATCTTCATGTCTCATGCATAGGAATGAACACTGAAATTTTCAAAGTCGATAGCCAGCCCCATGAGTCATGAAAATTAAATATGACTTAACTTCTTGCTACTCCAAGTGTGGGTTGAGGACCTGAAGCATCAGCATTCCTAGGGAGCTGGTTAGAAATGCAGACTCTCAGGCCCCACCCAGACCTGTCAAATCAGGATCTGCATCTGAACAAGATACCAAGGACATTGAGTACACAGGAAAGTAGGTAAAGAACACACCCCAGAAAGCAGGTCTCCTTGTGCTGCCTCTCTCCCCAAGTCAGGTTTTGTAGGGCTTCCCCAGCAGGAATGATGGGTGTTGCTTTACCATTCAGAAGGCAGGGAGATCTAAGCTCTGCACAAAGGCTGTTTCTGAAAATTGATCTGTCTGATATATAAGGACAGGAGAGAGCCCACCCTTGGGAGAGAAGGTGGGAGGCTCAGGATGTGCTGTCCAGGAGCCTCTGAAGGGCTTTGTTTTCTCTGTCATCTCTCAGGGACTCTTTATCATCCTTGATCCCTTCCAGCCTCCCCTGTATACATGGCCCTCCAAAGTATCATCACTATAAAAATCAAGAATGTTTTAGGCAGGATTGGGATTGACACAATGCAGTTTGCACTGGGGATTGCAATTTCAATCAATCTCATTTCCTGGGGTCCTAGTATTTAGTGGGCACAACAGCTGGGCACACAACGGGCAAAATGAATCAAGTGGAAGAAACTGGTCTCCAGGCAGAGCATATCAAAAGTCAGACAGAGCAGGCTGGGAAGGACCTGAACACTTCAGAATACCAGATTGTTGTTGACCTGATGTGTGGCACTGAAAAAGAAAAGAAAAAAGGAAAGATATGTGAATAATAACTTTTACAAAGCAGAGGACCATATCATGTCTCCATAGTGTTCAAGCTTTCTGAATTTGATGTCTGCTCCAAGCCACAGTAAGTTCTGAAAGATATTCCCAGAAAAAAAATGGGAAACTATTCCTAAGAATCTTAATTCTAAGAAACCCATCCTAACTTGAAGGAAGCAATGCACCTAGCTTCTGTACTGTGGTTTTAACAACTAGGAAATCAAT
>PVKM010023321.1:0-21271 GCA_004027735.1 Carollia perspicillata | reverse complement strand
ACAGCTATGGGGTGACCCTGGGCCAGGCCCTTCTCCAGCTAGACAGTTCTGCTCTGCTCCTTGCTGGTCTGCTCTGGCTTGCGCTGCTCATCTCCATTCTGCTCCCATGAGACATCTTTGATGTTTCCGCTTTAGACAGGGAAAGGCAGTTTTTGGTGGAAAGGGAAATTGTGCTCTCTGAGTCAGAGCTGACTTATACAGACAGATGTCCCCATTCCTACAACCTGATTGGTCCATCCTCATGAAGATGAGGACTCCAAATCCTTGCAGTTTGATTGGTCCAAAAGACACTGTCCTGCTTGATCAGAAGGGGTCCATTCTGATTAACCAATCAGAAGAAGCTGAGGAGAAATAGCTGCATAGCTCTCATTGGATGGGGGAAGTCTCAGTCCTATTGGTTGAAATAAAATTCCAGGAACACCTTTATAAGGGCTGGCTCAGATGGCTGAAACACAGTGCAGGCAGGCAGTTCAATGCAGAGGCAGGTAGCTTAGTGCAGGCCTCTCCCTGAAGTGCAGTTTGCATTAAAGACTGCTGTGTAGAAATGGCAACTGGACTGCCTTTCTAAAAATTTAAACCCAGTTAGCCACCAGGAGCTTTTCTTAGTAAGTATCTTTTTTTAAATATGTACAATGCACGTATTGAAATCAAAACATCAAATGGAATCTTGGGACATAAACACACATACACATACATGAACCATAGATGAAAAGAACTACAAGGGGTGTACCTCTCTTAAAGAACTGTTTTAATGAGGTACAGGTAGATGTCTTTAGGTTGTAGTCCATTCTGCTGCATGACCATTAAATACATTTGCTATTATTACCATTTTTTAGTCTCTACACACCAGATTTCCACATAAAAATGCAATGATCACCACCCCTATTGTATTTACTTTACTCAACCACTTCATTTTGCAAGCTCATATTATGGACCTTGGATGCAATTACAGGTGTGTGGATGGGACCTCTCTACATTTGTTGTATCCTACTGCAGAAGCTAATATCTCTCTTCGGGCATACAGGCTTTGCTTCCCAAAGAAGAAAGGCACCACATAAAATCTGAGTTAACTTCTCAAAGTTCACTACTGGTTTGCTTTAACCTCTAGTTCACCTGGAACTATAACTCTGTACCCTTGTGTATGCAGCTCCCATATTAGAGTGGCCCAATTTGGGACTTTGTGTAAAATATGATATAGTTTGGCACATGTGTCAAAATCTGAAGACATGAACTTCAGTTCTGGTTCCGTCATTTATAATGGTGAACTTGGAAGATGATAGAATGAATGAATGTTATTACAGATTATTATTATTTTTTAAAGATTTTATTTATTTTTAGAGAGAGGGGAAGGGAGGGAGAAAGAGAAGGAGAGAAACATCAATGTGTGTTTGCCTCTCAGGCGTCCCCTACTGAGGGCCTGGCCCACAACCCAGGCATGTGCCCTGACTGGGAATCGAACTGGCGACCCTTTGGTTTGCAGGCCAGCACTCAATCCACTGAGCCACACCAGGGCCAGGTCCTACAAATTATTATTTTAATATTATAAATTATATTCTAATATTTAATATTACAAATTATATTCAAATTAAATACACTCAAATAATTATTGATATTTTAATGTTAGTATGTGTTTATGTGGAAAAAATAAAGAAATGAACAGTTTTCTAGGTGCTTAGATTAGTACAGATTAGTGATCCAGAAAATTCAAGTTTAAAATCTCAAGTAGCCATTTTTACTTAGCTTATGGAATTTGAGAGAATTTTGAATTATCAGCTAATGATAAACATTGATTGAGTGCCCATTCCAAACACCACACTCTTTTATGTATTGTGAGTGATAAATATGAGGATGAAACTTAGTGATTATTTTACTCTGTCAAAGTCTCTTCATGAATAGATCAGCACCAAGCAAGAGTGGCCATATTCATTCACTATGACCTTTGCTCACACTGGGTGAAAAAGAAAAGCTCAACGTCACTAATAATCAGAGAGATGCAAACTAAAACCACAACGATATACCACCTTATGCCTGTCAGAATGGCTACCATCAATAAATTAACAAACAGTGTTGGTGAGGCTGTGGAGAAAGGGAAACCCTCATGCACTGTTGATGGGAATGCAGACTGGTGCAGCCACGGTGGAAAACAGTATTATGGAGTATCCTCAAAATATTAAAAATAGAACTCCCCTTCAACCCAGCATTCCCACTTTTTGGAATATATCCTGAGGATCCCAAAACACCAATACAAAAAAGATATATATATACACCCCTCATGTTCATAGCAGTGCTATTTACAATAGCCAAGGTCTGGACAGAGCCCAAGTGCCCATCAGTAGATGAGTGGATAAAAAAAGCTGTGGTACATTCACACAGTGGAATATTACACTGCACTAAAAAGAAGAAGTTCTTACATTTTTGTGTGACAGAATAGATAGACCTAGAGAATATTATCCTAAGTGAATTAAGCCAGCCAGTGAAAGACAATACCACATGATCTCACTTATATGTGAAATCTAATGAACACAATAAACTAATGAACAAAATAGAAACAGAAGCATAGATTCGTGGGACAGACTGACAGCTGCCAGAGAGTGGGGGAATGGGATGAAAGATGGTAAAAGGATTAACTAAAGAACATTTCTGCATAACCCATGGGCACAGGCAACAATGTCGGGATTGACCTAGGGAGAGGAGAGGGTGGGCCTAGGTGGAGGTTGGGAAAGGGAGAAAATGCGGGAACAACTGTAATAGCATAAACAAACAAACAAACAAACAAATAAATAAATAGGGAAAGAAGGAAGGAAGAGGGAGAGGAAGCAGACATGAAGGAAGGACGGAAGAAAAGAGAAAGAAAGCCTTCTGGATCGTGAGGCTTGGGCGACACCACTAGACCGGCATTCTTGGTGTCCTTCTGGGTTGGTTTAGCCCAGAAGTAGAAGCCATTATGTTAGCTGGAGGAATGAGTTTTCCAAAACTCAGCAGAAAAAAAATCAAGAATAAACTGTGACTAACTAACTAGTTGGATCAAAATGAACACAGCTGCACTGTGGTCCCCACCATTGTCCGTTTGGGGGATGACATTCCGCGTCGAGGCTTTCTCCTGATCATTCTACATCAACACCCATGCATAAATGCAGTGTTAAGTAACAAATGCTTGGTAAATGGCCCAATCTCCTGGATATGGGGCGTCTGGAGACAAATTAGACTGTTTTCTGCACCATGAGTACACTCACATTTGCAACATTTTGCATGCATTATTTTATAACTAGTCTAAGTATCCATGGACCTATCCATACATCCAGGCAGGTAAAACATACATAAAAAATACACTGCTTTCCGACTCCCTTTACAACTGTTCTATCATGGATAATTCCTGAGCACCTTCCTCAAGATAAACCTCAGTGTGTTATGGGGATGTATAACTCATATAGTCTCTGACTGAACAAAAAATCAGTTTTGTGTATGTTTCTTGAGTGATCTAGGATCATCTTAAGATGCGAATCCATATCCCCACTATAAACCATGTGCAGTGAGGCTAGCTTTTAAAAGTGGTGTGCAGCCATATTCCACAGCTATTTACCAAGCTCCTTAAACCTTTTCTCAACGTCTCAAACTCCTTTTTTCCCCACTAGGCAGCTGCACGCTTGGAAAGTCCCCAGCATCAGTTGTGCTGGAGTTAAAAATCACCTAACACCTACATAAAGGTTTTTTTTCTTCTTTATGAATTGGGCTTTAAATCTTTACCTTGCTTTAGTGAGAAAATAAAATTGAGCAATAGTCAATGTCTCATTTGTATATATTTGTATGAATTCTGTAACCTGGAGGATGTCTCCAATCCAAGGAAATGTAACCATTAACGCACAGCTAAACAGTTTCCAAAGAAGTCTTTTCAGGGAATAGCTTTTAAATGCCCAAGGAGCTCAATCTAACGGCAGAGATATTTGAAATATACACAAACATACAAGCCTTTTAGATAAACACATTTTCAGGGAGCTTTTGATGAAAGTGATAAGTTACATTCTCTACAACTACACACACTGTATTTTATTACCCTTCAGTAGACACTTATCAGCTATAAATGTTGGGTGGTTTAGGCTAGAAATCAAGCCTGAGGGAAACAGAGGGAGGACTCTGGGACTCACAGTTCTATAGATCAACATAAACCTGAGACTCAATTTTATTTTCATTTATTAAAAAGGTCTGTGGTCCGCTCCTGCAATTTCAAATCCATTAGCTTCCTGCCCCCTGTAAGAAAAAAAAAAGAAGGTAACTGCAGATTTTATGGACTGATTGCTGATGGCTATGCTACTGCTCTATTGGTTTTGAGTGGAGAGTCCATTATAGATACATTATCCATAAAGCATGTTTCCAGTGGAGCCCATAGCTTCCAGTGTGACTGAGGAGTGAGTAAAGTTGGCTTGGTCAAAGAGAGGCCGGGGAAAGGGTCAGGTCTCTTGGAAGCTAACACAGGGTAGGCACTGGTATAAATTACAAACTTTCTTTCTACTTCCACATAATTATGTCTCAAATGTGCAGCAGTTGGATTTCGTTAACCAGCCACCAGATGAACTTGGAAATCAAATCGACAGTAGATTAGAGTGGGAGTTTTCAACCCTTTTCCCTGCCATGTATGTTCAAACAATACATTTGTCTGTCTTTGAAACTCCCTGCTTCTTGCCGTATGTATTCAACAGCTGACTCTGCCCATATGATTTTTCCTCATCCTGGCTATGGTGTGTTTAAACCTTTTTCAATAAACATGCAAAAACATTTTTAATGGCAATAACACAAATGAAACTCTGTAACTCTAGACCCATAACTCTACATCTTTGATTTCCAAGAAGAAAAAAAGTTAAATATGTTTTCTATGTGATTGCTTGATTTTGCTATGCCATAACTACTCTATTTGTGAAAGGAGGCAGAAGAACAGTTAGAATAACACGACTGGTATTCATATAAGAGAGGACTTCTTTGAGGATACATCTCACTTATGTTTGAATCCCAGTACCATACAGACTTCATGGTTGGCACATGGTAGGTGACCAATGAATCTGTCAAAATGAAGTAGATTTTTTTTTTTTGCTGTAAAGTTGCATGAAGCTACTATAGTCATTCTTAAAATGAAAAGATAATTCTTTTCCATTATTATTGCAAAAGCTAGGTTCACTTAGGCAAAGCACAATGAAGAATTTAGTCCACGCTTTTCCTGGTGATTTTAATTAATGTGGTCCATTTCAACCCATCACCTGCGTGTTTCCCCCCATAACCTAGTTTCTACTAGGGTTCACCTGTGTGCATCCAAGATGTGGGCACATATCACGAGATTGGTCTCCAGTCTGCTTCCTAAATATTTGGGTTTAGTCTAAAAGGTGCAGGTAGCCTACTCTGATTTTTTTACTTTTTTTAAAAAAGCAGTTTTAGGTTCACAATAACACCAAGAGGAAAGTGTACAGTTTACCATATACCCTTGGCAGCCCCATTATCAACCTCCCCCACCAGACTGGGACATTTGCTACAACTGATGGACCTACACTGACACAACATATCACCCCAGGTCCATAGTTCACTTAGGGTTCACACTTGGTGTCGTACATCCTACAGGTTTGGACAAGGGGTACCAACACGTACCCACCATTACAGCACCAGAGAGTATTTTACTGCCCTGAAAGTCCCCCGGTGCTCTGCCTGGGTCTGGCCTGCTGTGATAGCACACTCCACCCATTCATCAGAGACTCCTGTCCACCAGCTTGTCATTTCTGACAATTATTTTAAAAATTTTGCTTTCTGGTGAATAAAGATCTAGATTTAAAGTGTCTTCTTCCATCAGTTGCACTTCTTGGACACACACTTACCCTTCCTCCCATTTCCTAACCCGCCCGATGGCTTTAGAGTTTTGCGACGAATGTATTGAAATTTATAACATGTGTCAATCAGCCGTTACCTTGCTGTGTTCCCGGCTCATCTTTCTGACGTGTCAAACTGGGTGGTGACAGCCTTGCACTCGTGGTCATGGCAGCCACTCATTTGTTTAGAGCTAGAAGGACTTTGGACGCAGAGCGTCATCTCCCTCCCCACCTCTCCTCATCCTTCTGAGTCCCGCCTTGGAGGGAGAGACCCCTGGCAAGTCCCATCATCACAGGGCTGTCCGTCATCAGCGGTGGTCGGCCCGCCAGAAGCACGGGGGCTGCATGGCAGTGCTGCTAACAGAAGCTGTTAGCAAAGATCTGCTGACCCCGTGCTCTTTAAAGATGTTTCAAATTCCATCCTTTGATGCCCTTTGCCCTTTGACAGGAAGACATCAGCCCTGCATCTCAGGCCATCAGGCTGGAATAGACAACCCAGTGACAGTGGAATCACTGCCTTGGTGGAGGCACATTTTGAACTGATCATTTAAAAATTTTTTTTTTAAATTCCTAAAAGCATCATTCACTCAACCTGCCCTCAATTCCCAGAACTTGCTGTGTTCCCGGCTCATCTTTCTGACGTGTCAAAAGAACTTCTTGGTGTGGCCTTTCCAGCTAGATGGTCTGTAACAAAGTAGGAAAGGTTCGAACTGGTGGGATCAGCTGCAAGAAGCAGGCCTTTTATCCAGCACCCACGGCTCCGATATAGTAAGTAAGATTAAGGGCAACAGTAAAGAATTTTCAAAATGGGAGGCCCCAGAACCATTATTGTCTGTCGTCACGTTAGCCCTCAATAAGACCACAAAACCAGACAGTAAAATCTGGGAGCCTGTGGTTCTCTCCTAACCAAGGGAGACGAGAAAACAGAGAGGGAGCGGTTGTGTTTTCTTTTGACTTTTTTGGGGAACTCCTCATGAAGTCAGCCTTTCCCTGCTCAGCCTGGTTCTGACCACGGCACAGCGGTTGTCCTGTCTTCTCTAGGTATCGTGTGCTTTGTCACGGACACCATACGTTTACTGTGGTTAAAACCTCTCTGCCAATCCCTTCCCACCCACCAAGAAAAGTCATTTCAGGGCGGTGTGTGTGTGTGCGTGTGCATGTGTGTGTGAGAGAGAGACAGACAGACAGAGACAGAGAGGGGGAGAGGGGAGGGAGAGGTGTGGTGGAGTGCTTTCCCTTTGTCCAATGTCCGCGCTGATCCATTTAAACACACACTGTGTACGACTCTCGTGTCCAGAGGCAAATCTCAGTTTCCAAAGCTGTGATCAGCATCACGCACCATCATTTGTACTTTCATCATAAAGGAGCACTTCCTGTGGGAAAAAAAATGGCAAAAGAAGATTCTCACATTGTCACCACATTTGGTAACAGCTTTCAAACAAATGCTGAATCCCACATTTGAAACAGTGATGCTTCTCACGAGTGGCCTGTCTTTAGTTTGGAGCTCGTCCTGTACTGGGTGCACAGAACCAAATCTTATCCAAACAGGCAAAGAATTACAGAGGTAGAAAGTGTCCGAGACCCTTTCTTCCAGCCACTTCATTTTACAGGTAGAGGAGCTGTGTCTCAGTGAGGTCGAATGACCAACGGATGATTCACAGCAGGGTAGCAAGCCAGCCTAGGTCTCCCAGTTCTCACCTGTGAAGAGTTTCTTCGAATGTACAACCTCAGTAATCCTCAGCAGACTGTCCAAAAGGGGATGTGCGGTACACTGGATCATTGCTATAAGCACGATAGATTTTCTCAACAGCCTCAAATTCTCAGTGTTTTACTCAGTGTGATAAAAAATTAGCTCAAACGGTGCACGGTTGAGTCTCACCGAAGTGAGCGATCGCCTAGGGGAGAGGGCGGCAGCGTGGAGATGGAAATACTGTTAATGCAGTTCACGGGGAGGATGAGCTCTGGGCTTTTATTTACAGTGTGGTTCTACTAGTTTCTCAGTGATCTCTTCTTGTGGGTTGATTGGTTTGCACAAAGGAAAACATGGACAAGTGTTCTTTTTAGAAATGGAAAAAAAATGTCTCAAACATTAAAATGCAAATGAGAAGCAAAGGAGAGAAAGGTCTAGGCATCCTAGTGCAGCCTCCTTTGTGGTTCCCTGGCAAGAATGCTGCCATCCATAGTTTAGCACATAATTAGCCTTGATCTTGGGAGCCCACGTTTGTAGATCTCACTTACCACATTTCCTGTATATTACTAAACATTTCAAACCCAGACAGAGAGAAAGCAGGAGAAAGTGATTTCCACTGGCAAAAAGGCTCACATTTCCCCTGTCTTGTAAAACAAAAGAGGAAAAATAATGGTGAATTACTCTCATGATGATTTCTTTCCTTAAACGGCCCCCACTCCTTTCTCATCCTATTTTAAATAAAACCTGATGATGCAAAAGATTGGCTCCTGACTCTGCAGCCCATCAGCTAGCAATGGAAATGTTTTCTTATTTTTATTTTATTTTTTTTAAATGGCTACATATTAAAAGCAAACCAGTCTTTGCCAGCTTTGGATAAAAGGCTATTTATTTTCAACCAATTTGATAGCTGCAGTTTTCAGTAATTGAATTTTCTGTGGTCAGAAAAGCAGTAATCTTAGAAACCAAATAAATATTTTTTAATAAAATGGAACACTGAGAAACCCTATAATAATGTCAAAAATGTAGCCACTTATGGATGGATAAATATTTTAAGAAATTTACATTTCACCCAAAGCTTTAGGCTGCGAGCTTCCCTGGAGATGTTGAAGAGCGTAACATTTTGCTTTGGAAACGGAACAATGCGGGGCTTAGATGAAACATAGACAGTCTGTGGACGCCTTCCTGGTTCTTAGGGTCTCACAAGCTTTACCCGGGCCTCTAACAAATAGTCTACAGCAGGGTATCTCTGCCTTGGCAATGCTGACAGCTGGGGGCAGATGATGTTTTGTTGTAGGAGGTTGTCCTGTGCTTTGTAGGGCGTTTATCCCCACTATGTATAGGCACCCACCTTCCCCACCCACCCAGTTGTGACAACCATATACAACGTGTCCAGACATTGCCAGTCATCTCCCGGTCTGGAGTTCGAAGTCAGCCTCAATGGAAAACCACCAGTCTGGTGAAGGGCTTAACTTGGTACATATTTCGGTGACTCTTACAAGAGTCAGGAATGTTGGTTATTTTCATTAGTGTATCATTTAATGGCTCCTATTATTTTGAGTGTGAACGAAAGTCCCGCACAAGACCTATGAAGAACTGTACAGAAGCATTTCAACGGATTATAAGCATGAGTCGATAGAGGAAGTATAGTTCAGATAGTTTCATGTCTTGGTGGGGTGTTACTTTTACTTTGGAAGCATTCGAGTTCTAATCTTGGCTCCACTATAACATCTATGACACAGGCTGCAGCCAATTTTTGGTGGTAGACGACTGTCTTTATTCAGCTACAGAACGGAGATGATGAAATAGGCTCGGTCACATTCCTCACTGCGCACGGTCTGTTGTGGTGAATGAGTGGGACTTGATGTTTGTGTGCAAACTAAATCTTTTCTTACCATTGTTGTTATGGAAACACGAAACTAAGGAAACGTTGGCATCAAATGTCTTCATCTTCCAGTTTCTACTTAGAATTTTCCCTAAACCGCAAAGAGTAGATTTGTGTGTAATCTGTCCCTTTAAGAACTTGATTGGGAGGAGGAAAGCAGGTCATTATGGGCGGGAAAATGGAATGGCAGGTCGAAGAGAAGCTGGCGCACACAACTTCTTTTCTCCTGTCTGCTGAGTACAGGTGGACAGGGCATTGCACATGCCATAATGATGCTCTCCATTCGTGGGTTTCCCTGTCGTGATTGAAATTTCACATGAGCAGAAGTCAAAGCCCAAGATAGTAAATTACTAGCCTTGGTTCATGAAGAAACTTATGAATTCCTCCAGAAGGACATCATACGACTAAAAAGACCCCAGAGAAATTCCTAGATTGACCCATTTCTGGTGACGTAAAGGCAGGCATGGCAATCCTCAGCTACGTTCCACTGTAGTAGTAATCATGTGGACAAGATGACAATATCAGGAGTAAACGACACAAACAACAACAAAAAAAACCACCCAGCATGGGCCACGGTGTGGATGATACCTTGGGTACCATTGCCACCGACGCTGACAACATCACTGTCCCTTACTACACATTAGGCGAGATCTCTAGGCCAGCCGAAACAATGGCTCATCTCGGAGACTGTATTTAATCGGGCCTGGTGTATAACGTGCAGTATTAATTCACAATTCAGTGGGCGCATAAGCATGTTGTAGACCTAATTTCACATGTCCCAATTTAAAAAGCATAGATTTTTCCCTAACGGTTGCTTCCTTGGTGTTTGTTGGAACTTTCCTGGAGGCGGTGGGCACAGTTTCAGAATAATTCCTAATGTATACATTTGGCGAGGGGAAGGGGAGGGAGCAGTCACTTTTTCATTAGTGGATCCAGACCTATCCGTTGCCTGTACATTTTTTTTTAGCTTTCTGCATATGCATTTGTTTTCACTGATTCAATCCATTATTCAATTAAATTAGTCCCAGTTTAATAATAACGGCCTCCCTCTAGCCGATCCCTTTAATGTCAGTGAAAACGAAAACCCAGGTGGTTTTCAACATGACACTAGGTGGAAATCAGTTATGAAATTACCTGTTTATTAATGATGTGTCAGGAGACTGACATGCTAACGGCGGGCACCGGCTGGAGGAGTGCTAATGTAGAAATAACAAGACCGTATTATGGGCAATATGTATTCTAGAGAACTCTAACTCTCATGCCCTGGGGACCCCATTGAAATCCAGATGTTCCATCTCAAGATTTTAATCCCAGGGAGTGAAGATTTTAAAGTGAAATCAAGCGCACTCAGCATCGCCGTTTGTGGCCATGCTTCCTCGGTGGGGACTCCGAGTGAGCAGACGTTTAGTACCAGAGGTGCCAAGGATTAGTGTCGTATCAGTTAATTAGCCAGATGGGGAGAGCGGGGAAGCCCTTTTGCAGTTGCAAGCATGGATTTAAAGCCCAGCTTTACAAAGCAGGTTGGAGACTGGTCTGTCTGTTGGAGACTGATCAGCATCCATGAAGGTTTTCGAGAGTTGGCACTCACGGGGCAGAATAAGAGCTGGTCTAAACAGGGGAGGAACAAGCAATTTTTATTTAAAATAAGGAATTTTTACAGGAAGGTTTTACATTTTTATCCTAAAGAGATCTGGCCACCACACTATAAATAATATACTGGATAGATTCATACAGGCCACTTTTTTTAAAAGCAGGCATAAATGTGCCATAAAGTTGATATTAGTAACAGGGAAAATAAACCAATGACCCTCACAACTTGGGTGGGGAGAGGATTTTTTTTCCTTTTTTTTTTTTAAATCCCTAAGAGTGTTTTTTTATAAAGTAGCTCACACAGCCGATGGCGTGGAGCAATACCGATGGTCTGATGATTCTGAATTATTGCGAATAAATCCAACTGTATAAAAAAAACTGAATGATTTGTAAAAAAAGACACATTTAAACACAATGTGCCTCGATTGCTGCATTTGTACAGATGAACTTGTTGCAGCCCATTTTTCTGGCCCCGCCCTCCTATGTGTGTGTTATCTCTCAGACTCAGGTCTCATCCCGGAGACTGGTCCAAGTGGACTGTATGTCAGAGCCAGAAACCTCGGGGTATGAGTGTGGAGTAACCTGAAGCCACAAACAGCTTTACGAAATGACTTCTGGACGCTAAGAATCCGCACTCTAATACAAAATGGCAAGAGAATTAAGAACATATCAGTGTACTCTTACAAAAGAGAGGAAAAATTATTACCTATTTTACTCACTTGGACTTCAAATTGCATTTTGGCAATTTCCCTACACTTATGAAGCCTTTCGCATTGCACAGAATAGAGGGCTGAGTGCTTCGCTGGGGGGAGGGGGAGGGGGGGAGATTTGGCCGGGGGGATAATCTGTCTGGGTAATTAATGAAGCACACTGGCTTTTGTGCTAGGAAAATCAGGCCATGGAGTCACCCGTTGCTGAATACCTGGAATTTAATTTCTATGGAGGTAATGAGGTGGTGAAGGAAGCGTCAGATTTCAGCTCTAGCACGGCCTCCTCGGCCTTCCCTCGCCTCCTATTGTGCTGTTGACGTCCCACTTTTGTGCTTTCCCGGAATCTATTCTCTCCTTCACCCCAGCCCCTATCGCAGTATTCTATTTAGCTAGTTTTCTCTGTAGACTGCCGTTTGGTCTTGATTTCTTGCGGTTCTACCTTTGAGCCAAGTGCCAGATTCTTAGTCAATGTTTAGTATTTATTAAGCACTGAATATTCTACAAACATTTATCATTTGCAATTCAATTTCTCGATCATGTTCTCAATTGAAATTCCTGACAAGTCTTTTGAGGTAGGGATAATGAATGGCAATGACCCCTGTTTTGTAGGGACTCATGGACACCCATGGCAGTACTACAACTTGCTCAATACCACAAGCAGATAGGAAGAGCAGAAGGGTTTGAGTTTGAACCCTTACCTTCAGACCTTGTGTTCTTCCCACTGTCCCCCACCCCCATGGACGTAATGCTTCACCAACGGAAAGAAAATGCATTAGCTACCAGAGACAGTAGGAAAATGTCAGTTGGTTGGGTGCTGCAATAAAACCAAAACCATAATTCTGGAATTTAAAAGCCCCTTTTTTTTTTTTTTAAGAAAAAGGCATGCCTTTGTAAACAGATGTTTTGATCATCAAAGCCAGCTTCTCATCTCAACAATAACTTTTTCAACTTAGCTCTAATGTAATGGGAACCCCAGGATTAATAAGTCCTCAAAAAAGAAAAAAAAAATCAAGTTTCCAAAGGCAGTAAGGGGTTGGAATATTCCTTGGAGCCTAAGGGATGTATAAAATCTACATGGTTATTTACATACATTCTTATAATTTCTATCGCAAATATACCCTTGCTGTTTTCCCAAATCTTTATTTAATAATGATCATAATAAGATTAAGTTTATCTTCACTGCCTTGCTCTTGGTGCCAAGCAGCCAAAGTCGGCAATTCATTCTATTTTTCCTTTTCAATCAAAGTCCTGAAATAGAAATAACACATGACTGTGGGATGCTTGTATTCATGGTGGTTCAGAAGCACCCACTCCCGAGTGGAAATAAAAGGTGGATAATTATTAACAGATCTGAGTTGTTCTTTCAGTGAAAGTGAACAAAAGCGTCTTCGGGTGTCTCCTAATTAATAGGGACTGGAAGTCCTCCAGGGAGAAGGAATTATCTCAGCGCACTGCCTTCCGTCATTGCTGGTTTTCAACGACAGATTCGTTCCCTTTAGAAATACCAGGTTTGGGGATGTGAAAACTAGATAGAAGATATTATCAAAATAATGTAGTCCTAGGACTCTTTAGTGACATTTTCATGTTACAACCAGTATGAGGATGACCCTGGGCCAAAACCATAAAATGAGGGAATTCAGGACCCAGGGTCCCTTCTTATGACATGAAATGTCCTGGATACAGTGCGTGTTTTTATTAGCTGAAGAATTTGCTGTCCTAATGGGGTGAATGTTCACTTGTATCGTGTCCATCATAGATGGGTAGAGCGTGATTCAGTTAACCTAATAAAACCAAAAGCAAAAATCCCTAAGATTTACTTTTAATTCTTCCACTCTCTCCTCCTCAGTACAATCAATCTCCAAATCCTGTTAACTCTGAGAAATGAAAAATATATCCATATATATTTTCCTGGTTAATATTTATTGATCTCTTACCATTTGCCTGGACCTGAGCTAACAGCTTTATGGGCATTATTTACTCTTTAAAATTCTTGTGTTATTGGTCTTTGACTTTACGTCCAACTGCAGGCCACTTCCTCTTGGATCTGGGCTCCAGTCTATGTACACATGTTGTTTCTTCATTAGTGAGAAGCAGGTCTTACCCCATCTCTGGTTCAGTCACTGAAACCAAACTCATGAATGAGCTTAGATCAATCACAGCCCATCCCTCAAACTGAGACCAAGATGAATTCCATCCATGTCAGATTCCACGAGGAACATTGGGATGAGGTGATTGGATGCTGAACTTCAGATGTAACCTGTCCACTCATCACTTGCTGCTGTCCTTTTTGTTTTATCACTCGTGGTTTAGGTTCCTTCCTATCCCTTTATTTATTTTTTTTAAAAAAATTCTTAAAATATTTTATTTATTTATTTTTAGAGAGAGGGGAAAGGAAGCAGAAAAAGAGGGAGAGAAACATCAATGTGTGGTTGCCCCTCTAATGGAGACGTGAACTGCAACCCAGTCATATGCCTTGACTGGGAATTGAACCTGTGACCCTTTGGTTCACAGGCTGGCACTCAATCCACTGAGCCATACCAGCCAGAGCCTCCCTATCCCTTTAGACTAAAGCTTTCTCTGATTAGGAACCGTGTCCTAGTCATATTTGTATCCTATAACAGCTAGACTACTCATAGAAACTTTGGCATTGTAAGAAATCAGCAAAATATTTGTCCAATTGAATTACAAACTCAGGAAGAAATGGTCAGAGTAGGTGGGCCCTGGTGCACCATTCTATATTAGATAAAATATAATCTATCTAATATATTTTCTGGTCTTAGCTTTTTTACTTGAGTCTGTGAATGGTTTTCTCCCTCTGCTTTTTCCATCCAGAATGATGCTTGGTATGTCTTTTCACCTTGAATTCCTCAAGTGGGGAAAACAGCTCACAACCAAGGCTGCCCGAGCAAGAAACTTTTCGGCATGCCAACATCATCAAAGATGACACCAAGTGAGGGGGCTTCTGGCCAAACAGGGTGGAGAGTAATGAGGTGGGAGGAACATCCAGTGCCCCACCAACCAGAAAATATTGGATGTGGGCTGGGGAGGTGCAGACACTGCCAGGTGGGATTTCCATGTTGGTGGTTTATCCATCCCAGTTGCTACCGAAAATGGTATGCGATTCATATGCCCTGAAGTACATGTGGCATTTAATTGAAAAACCACCACATAAAGACTTCTAGGCCATGTAAGGCAGCTGCCTTTCGTGACAACACAGAGCTATCGGCCTCAGTGGCCTTGCTGTCCGGGGATGTGGAGACACGGGGACTCATTTTTGAAAAAATGGGCCTCGCCGCAGTTCCCGGACAGGTACCTCAAGCCTCTGCTGGCTCCACAGCTCAGCCAGTTCAGGAGGCAAACTCACTTCTAACATTCAATGTCTAACTTAACCAGGAAGAGCAGGCATCGTGGGCAAAAGAGTCTTCTTGCCTTGTTTAAAAGAAGCAGTTAAAGAACTAAAGGAAGAAACAAAAAAAAAGGAAAAAAGGAAAAAGGGAGAAAGAATGGAGGCAGGGAGGGAAGTGAGGAGGAGGGAAGGAAGAAAAATTCCTTGATTCTCTAAAATCTACTCACATTTATAAAGTTATATGATGGGGAGGCACGTCTCAAAATTGTATTTAAAAGATTATCTAAGTATTCAACTCTTCATCCCAACGCCTGTATTAGAAGCATCCCCAATCCCCAGCTCAGGTCCACCTCCACCAAAAATTTGTAAGAAGAAATAAAACATGTTCTTTCTAAAGCAAATGACTTCACAGGTACTGGATGGATGGTCCCAAGGGACCCCCTTCACTCTATTAGCCTATAGGAACACTTTTGTCCTTTAAGCTACTGAGACAGATGATAAACAGTGGTAGTGCGTGCACATAGAATGGTACAGGACAGTGCCCCCTGTCCTCCCAAGTGTAAGGCCTGCTTTTCCATTTCTTCTTATGGACAAAAACTGTCTGTACCACAGTAAGGAGACGGGGGTGGGGGGAAGCGGTGGGGGAGGAGACTGGAAAAAACTAGCAAAGGGGAAAAAAATTGGAGAGCCAGCCTGGCACCAAAAATATAATTTAGTGTGCAGGTATTTGATTTGATAGAAAACCTGCATTGATTTAAAAAAATAGGTTCCTGACAAGGTCGTAATTCATTGAGAGAGGCCAAGCCCGCAGCTTAAGTTTGACGTCCCCCTCCAACCTAAACCGTAACTGGTTTTAGGTGATCCCCTGTGAGGGTAGCATGTTGCAGCTGGCAAAAAAATAAACACTCTTGAGCCCTGTGCTAACAGAATTTTTTTCTTTCTTTCTTTTTTTTTTTTTTGATTTATGCCACGAGCTAAGGAAAACAGTTACATATTTGTGAGTCCCGTTTTGTTTGGCCCTGCACGCTTGCAGGATTGGTATCCTGCTGAGGGAGAGGGGCAGGAAAGTGGGGGGGCGTGGGGGTGTATAAGGGGAGAGACAGTAGCTACTAGGTTCCTTTTCCCAGGCATCTCCTCCAAGTGAAGTTCCCTCCCTTTCTTTCTGCCTCCAGGCCATTCAGCCTTCAGCTCAAAGGCAGGTTCCTTCAGGGAGAAGACTTCAGAATGAGTAGCTGCCCTGGTGTTCCCAAGCAGCAGCATCTTTTTTCTGGAGCTTGATCCACTGGTAGTATCTGTCTTTTATTCCTTCCTGAAGGGCAGAGTCCACTCAAGTGTGGCAGATGCAGACAGAGGCTAGCGGGGAGAGCATATGTGGTTACTTTCCTTTGCATTGTCTTATTGGCACAAACCGAAGAGAGTCAATGTTTTATCAGCCTCCCGGCCAGGTTGATACATAGCATGCTTGGTCCTCCTTTTGCAGAGGACGCATTTGTAGGGAGTTTAGAAGCTCTGCAAGGTTAAATAGCTCAAAGTCACCCAGCTCCTTGGTGACAGTCAAGTCTAGGGCTCAGGGCCTGCTTGTTCGACCTGTGGGCCCTACTTTCTACCCCCTTCCCACCTCCATTTATAGAATTCAAGAAAAAGCTGCTACACGCCATGAGGTATCTTAGGTTGGATCCTAGGACAAAGAAGGGATATGGATGGGAAAAAAACTGGTGAAATCCAAATAAAAACTGAAGTTTAATGAACAGTAATGTACCATTGTTAGTTTCTTCGTTTTGACACATTTCATAGTAATCTAAGTTGAAAACTCTAAAGGAAACTGGGCAAGATCACTCCGTACTATATTTTCAGCTTTTCTGTAAAATCTAAAATTATTCCAAAATGAAAATTTATGTTCCAAAAGAAAAAAAAAATCACAGAAAAACAAAAGCATTCTGCAATTTCAATCCAAGTTGGCATGAGACTGTGTGCCCAAAATGGACTTGACAAAGGTCCTGCTTACTCCCAGCACCTGAAATGGTCTTGTCTCTCCAGGTGTAAACCAGGCAGTCAAAGCAGGGGGGTTGGCAGTGGCAGACAGAGCGCTCAGTGGGCTGATGGACAGAGATGCTGCCTGCTTCCTCAGCTTCCTCATTTTTGTCTCTAGAGAATAAACTTTACATTTTATTTGTGAATTCAAATTTACAGGTGGGGAAACTGAGGACTCACGTACATATATCTTTATTTCTTCAGGAGCTAGGACACTAGTCGTTATTACCCTTGAGCAAATCCTATCTTAGCCTCCGTGTTTCCTGAAAAAACGTCAGTATTTCCCCAGGGGCAGGCAGCCCGACTTTTCAGAGTCAACTATAGTCATGGCTTACCACCCATATACTTGCCAGAACCTCTAAATTACTTCCATGATTAAATCATCCTTCTTTGTGTAGGGACTTGTCCCACTGTATAAACAGACCTTCTGGAGCTTGCTTCTTTAATCTGTTCTATCCGCAGTATATATCACTAACAACATGACTTCACAGAAGACAAATTATTCCATAATAATGTGCAGAATCATTTGAATCCCAGTCCATCTCCATGACAATACAAAAATATAAATGTCTGCTGCATAAAAGTAAAAATAAAATAAAATAAAATAAAATATAAAAACCTGTGTCATGCTGGCATAAAAAATGAAGTTAAATTCAATACCTAAACCAGGGATTTGTTGTGTGTTATTTTTTTTTACCACTTTGTTATCATAAGTGCATGAGGCAACCGTCCTGCCTGTTAAAGTACACAGGCAGACAGAGAAATGGATATTTTTTCCATTCTATTTGTCTCCTTTTCAGACACAAGCAGTGATTCACCAGTCGCTGGACAGGCAGCGGCAGCGAAGGCGCCTGTGAACTTGAGTATAATAAAATTCTAGTATAACAGTGTGTTGAATGTTTACTTTGGCTGTCTGCCTTCTCAAATCCCCCCTTTCAACTAATATTTTAAAATGTGGAAAGACATTAAAATGGAGATAAATTCAAGGCTCTTTCTGAACCCGAGCGTCTCTTGTGCTGAGAATTCTGAATTTAGCTCTTTCTGCTACATTCCCGTTCCCTACCTTCTCATAATTATTGTGACATGAAAGGTCGACTCACTGCCTGCCTTTTGGCAACCAGCAATTTTCCTCTGAAGGAAAGGAGAAAATGGGGGTCCGGTAGGCTGTTACAATGGCTCCTGTTTCATCACGGACATTTATAATTGGACCTGGGGAAAATGGGGACTGAACGAGAATTTCTCATTGGTGCTTCAAATGGTATGGTAACGAAGAGTTCTTGAGACAAGCCATGATGTGGATGAGTCCCCGGGCTGTCCGGGACTAGCTGTGTGACTACAGCCGCTTGCTTACCCCTTTCTCATTTTCTCAGTTTCCTTATTTGTGAACTAGGGTGAGTAGTGGCCCTCACTCGATAGCAGAATTAAATTAGGGGATGCATGAGAAGCACCCCGCACAGAGTTCCCCCACCAATACGTGCACAGATGAGTTCGCCGTGGGGTTGGTTATAAATGCTTTTACGATCAAACGACTCCTCTCTGTAAGTCATTCAATCATAATAGCTGCCTCCACGCAGCTGATATTCTGTTCAGCAGAGAATGAAACAGAGTGCCTTCTGTCATGGAGTTTATTATATTCCAGAGCTAGACACAATCAACAGAAGCCAAATAAACAGATGTCTTTCAGGTGGTGGGCACTACCAGGAAGATCAGCAAGGGCAAGGGGCTGTAGGCTAAGGCTGCTGTTTTGGGTAGCGTGGCCAGGAAAGACCTGTCTGAGGAGGCGACACTTACAAGTAGAAAGCAGACTGAAGGGATGGACGTTGAACCAGGGGGCTATGGAGAGAGGATTATTCCAAGCAGAGGGAACAGCGGATATCAGACCCCTGTGTGGAGCCCCGCTGGCTGTCAGTGGAACATCAGAGGGCCCCCGGGGGCCAGAGCAACAGCCAGGAGGGCAGGAAATGGAGCCCCAGAGGAGGAGCCTGCAGGCCAGGTGAGCCCTGGCGAGGACTTTGGTCCCTAAGTAACTGGGGCAGAGAGGACAGAAAGAAACCATCTGAGGGTTCGAACACTGTAGTGGTAGACCTTATCATGACATTTAAAACTTTTTAGTGTAACGTGCAAGGGATGGCCTGGCGTGGGAAGAAGGGCCTTCAGCATTAGTCTAGGAGACAGGTGATCACGACTGGCCCGTGCGTCTGGGGAGAAGTTGTGAGAAGTGATCTCACTTTTTATTTTGTTGGGTAGAAACAACAGGTTTGGTGCTTAATCTTCTACTTACTCACATTTCTTTTATTCCCATGTCTGGCCTCAGTCAATGAATACTTTTAGGTGACTCGAGATAATTTTATAGTCTCCTGAGACCACCTGCAGTAAAAAAGCAGCAGGTATGTCCCTTCCAGAGTGTGGGCCCTGTAGGAGAGGGCGGCAAGACGTTAGGGGTCAGTCAGTGCCCAGCTCTGGTGCCTGCTTTGCCTCTGGGAACGTGGCGATTTTGGCGAATTAGACGAGGATAATGAGAAAACATGTCAAAAGCACTCAGCATTCATCAGGCACGCACTATGCTAAGCCTATTTGCTTTAGCAATTTTTATCAGATTTTATTGCGATTCTCACAATGTGATGAGGTAGGTGCTAAAGGAGTTATTGCCACATTGCAGATATGGAGACTGAGATGCAGAGAGGTGATAGGACTGGTCGGGTGTCTCGTGGTAGTAAGTGGTGGAGCTGTGATCAGTGTGTGACTGTCTGGCTTGAGCTTTCCCGATCTCAGTACTCTGCCCACTGCCCCACATCCCACGTGTGTCCCTGCAAAGAGTATCATAGACACTCGTGCTCACCAGCGGTGGCTTGGTGTGATAAATGCTAAGAAGACAGGAGTGTGCAGACACAGTGAAGTCAAGGAGAGGGGAAGGAGAGCAAGAACATACGTGGCCTGACCAGGTAGTGCCCCTCCCAAGAGCTGACAAAAAGGCAGAGCCGAAAGATGAGAACATTTCACTGTGACCAGAGTGCAGGGATGGATGTATATGACAGGCGCTGAATCCTGAAGAATGGGTGGCATCTTTGGGAAACCAGAAAGAGGACAGTGTGGCTGGGACAGAGGCTGCAGTGGGCGGTTTGCAGGCAAAGAGTCAGGAAAGGCCCTGGCTGGGTAGCTCAGTTGGTTAGAGCTCTGTCACAATATGCCAAGGTTGTGGGTTCGGTCCCTGGTCAGGTCACAAACAAGAATCAACCAATGAAGGCATAAATAGGTGGAACAACATATATGTTTCTCTCTCTTTCTCTCTCTCTCAAAATCAATAAAAAATACAGTCAGGAAAACAAGTGGGGGAAATTAGGCAAGATGCTGTTTACAGAGGGTAATAGCTATCTTTAGTGTCTGTAGTGAGACACCTTTGCGAGTGAAGGCAGATGTCAGGGATTACAGGCACAAGCTGGCACTGCCTCAGGCAATCGAGGAAGCGTGTCCACTTAAAGGGCCTTGGATTTTATTTGAACTGTAAGGCAAAGTCATTACTGGGTTTTCTCTTACTTTCGAAAGGTGATGGTGTGTGCCTCCAACAGAAATCCATGCATTTGTACACCAAAATAATGTGTACTAGAGGCTACACAGTGGCACTATTCCTTTTTTTAAATACTCACCTGAGGATATGTTTACTGATTTTAGAGAGAAAGTAAGAGGGAGAGGGAGAAGGAAAGGGTTGGGGAGGAGAGAGAGAGAGAGACAGACAGACAGACATCAATATGAGAGAAAAACATCAACTGGTTGCCTCCCATCTGTGCCCTGACTGGAGATTGAGCCCACAATCTAGGTATGTGCCCTAACAGGGAATCAAACCCTCACCATTTTGGTGCCTGAGACAACGCTCCAGCCAACTGAGCCACCCAGCCAGGGCAACTGCAGCACTATTCTTAACTGCCCCAAGCTGAAAGCTACCAAAATGCCTGTGAAGAATAGAATTGAAAATTGAGTTTCTAGTACACTCATGCAATGGATTATTACACGGTAGTGAGAGCAAACAAACGATAACTCTTTGTAAGAACATAGATACACCTCAGCACTCTAATATTTGAGCCAAAAAAATCTAGTCACAAAAAGTTCCTTAATGTATAATTCTGTGTTTACAAAAGTCTTCTATACTGTTTCAGGACAGGAAAACTGAGTCTTTTTAGGGAA
>PVKM010023320.1:0-21248 GCA_004027735.1 Carollia perspicillata | reverse complement strand
TCTTCTACTTCTCAAACAAGTTCTTTCTAAGTACGATTGCACCCTAAGGTTTTTGGCATAGCTACACCAGTCCATATCCCTCAGCTCTTCTAAATGCCACAAATCCCTCTTTTAGGGATCTCTTGCTCTCTAAAATCACATAACAGCATGGGCCTAATACCCATGATCTTGTTGAATCCTCTTGGATCCTCTTTCATGCAAAGAGAATGCCAGACAAGCCAGAGATGCATGGGGCTTGTTTGTGCTGGCGAGCGACAAGACAACTAGCAGCTGGTCACCATGCCCGAGATGCTCTCCACAGTCTCTTCTCAAACCCCTTCCAAATTCAGCCCAAATCTTATCTCCAAAATGGACACCTGCGATTGTTCCTTCCTGCCTGCCTACTTGGTAATTCATTTGCAGGTGGCTCTGCTCATTAAAAATCATTAGCCTGTGGAGGGACCTCCATTTCTGAGCAAGAAGGAATAACTTAGACATTGTTTTCTTAATTGGGAGCTCTGACAACTTCTTCTGACTCAGAGTTCCTGGATCACTTGTGCACCGTGATCTTAAGAACATGGCATCTTGACAGTTTCTTCCTCTAGCCCCTGTCTTTATGCATCTCACTGCCTCACACACATTCTTCCAAATCCACGTGCTTAGCACACTCTGTTTCTCCTGGCTCAACCTACAGAATAGTCCCAAGTTGACATAAACATTTCAGTTTAACCATGTAGACCTTCCAACCGAAGACATTTTACATAGATAACTTCATGCGTTTTCCTCTTGCACTTTTACAGATTGTTCTTCTGTCAATGCTATCCCTCACAGCAGGTTTGAGCCAGATTGGGACACCTGAGAGAATATATTTTTTGGAATGCTCTTTCTTCAAAGCAGACCTTGTATTCTGAAACCACTTCTGATAGCCGTCCAACTGTAAGCAGTTGCCTTTGCATTCATCTCCTCCAGGCCACCCTGCTGAAGGTGGGGAATTATACCAGGCTTACCAGCTGGGGTTCAGCCAGAGCTCTCCTGGCCTGCCTTACAGATTACGGACTCACCAGCCCCCACATTATATTCACACACACACACACACAGTGTCCTATTGGTTCTGTTTCTCTGGAGAACCTGGACTGGTACCGATTTGGGTGCAGCCATAGCTCTAGATCCATGGTGCACAGATCATTTTGTCAGTGAAAATGATGGATTCCTGAAGAATCAGAATCACTTATTTTCTATGAGAAGATAGTCCAATGCTACACCTAAGCATTGATATAAGGCTTGCTTGGAAATGCAAAGATGAGAAAGGGAAACAAGAGGGGCCACCAATAGAAAGGCCAGCAGCCCAGGAAAAGTCCTCTTCGAGCTGGCTTGACAACCATCTGGGAGGTAGGGTGGCACTGCTGAGACTTCCAACACGTGCCCTCATTAAAGACTGGGAGAGCCACATGAGTCCGGGGCAGAGCCCTGGAAGCTGGGTCCACTCATGCGCAAGGTTTGCAGGGATGGTTGGAAGAAGACAGTTTGTGGCTGTGTTCAGAGCTGAAATGGAACAGGACCAAATTCCAGAGGCTTGGAGAAGCAACTTTGAGGCAGACTGGCCTCCATAGCGGAGGTCAGGTAGGAAGCTGGGAGCTCAGAACCAGCATGGGCATCGTGACACAGGACAGAAGTCCATTTCTGAATTTGCAGACACTGTTCCTAACCCCTACATTGCTACCTCGTCCTCCATAAAGGAGACACTAGCACAGTCCAAACCATATGCTCAGTGGTTCAGACTGGGCTGAGCCGGCTGATTGCAGCTTATAGTTGGAGTGGGTGGAGCTGAGTCAGGAGCTGGGGGAGCAAAGGGCACGTTTCCGATGCAGCACACTTGGCCCACCTTTCCGGTTTAGGCGGGAAGAGAATGAGCTGAGATTGCACAATTTTAGAAACGTCTTCAAATTCAAAATTATGATAAAATTTAAAATTATGTGATTTTTTTTTTGGCTTAGCATCAACTCATTTCAGTGGTTTTCTTTATTGAAGTACCATGTTGATCATTCTATTTACCCAAACTTTTCCATTTTTATTTAAGAACTACACAGGCATACTTAACATTTTTTATTCTGTATTCTTCTGCAGATTTTCTAAACAAAAATGGCACACATTTCAATATCGTTGTCTCTTCCTGCACTAACAATTGAGCTCTCTCTCACGCCAATATCAATTTATCTGCACAGACATTTCTGAACTACCTGGTGCTCGGGGACACCGCACCAGGTGTTGAGACTGACTCGTACAAAATTGCAGGCATTGTCCCTCCCAAACAGAGTGAGTGCCTCTTATTTATCATTCCCCAATCTTCTTATCACAATGTTTTTTTAAAGGCATCACTCTTTAATCTCTAGGAGCTGTGGCTAACAGCTGCTGTTGGTTTTTACATGTTGTATCGATTGTTTTTTGGAGACAGAGGAGAGCAAAGGGCAAGAACGAGAGAGAAAAACATTGATTCGCTCTGCCACCCACCTGTGCATTTGTCGGTTGATTCTTGTTTGTGTCCTAAGTGCGGATTGAATCCACAACCTTGGAGTATCAGGACGATGCTCTAACCAGCTGGCCAAGGCCAAAATCAGATTGCCTCTACTGTTATAAAAACAAAATTTTTTAAAACCTTTAGCAAAGATGCCATGTGTCCAGTTGGCATCAGGCTTGTATAGATCTATTAAAACTGAGCAGATCTAGAGACTCACCATTCTCCTCTTTCGCCTTTTTTTATCATTTGAGTTTTGTATTTGACTTTTTACAGGTCTTTCTCATACCTTGATGTCTTCTAATATATTTTTACTATTTTCTTCCCCAAACTGCTTTGTGTTGAATTTTACTCCATCACTCTTACATGTAAACCTGTATTTCGCTTTGGTCAGCATTGTAGGGGACCACCCCCATCAGTGTCCAGTACACCGATGGCCTCCTGCTAATGACTACACTGGACTACACTGGAGACCTGGCCTTTCTTTCACTGTTATGACCCCAGTTGCCCTTCTTAAACCCCTAAGTCGAAAGCCAGACTCACAAAAACAGATATAAGCTCATCCGCCTTCACTGTGGTCCCTAAGGTGCCTGCCCCGGGGAAGGGCCTTCTCCATCCAGCCAGATGAAACCAGGGGGCACCCCCCAACCCCTGGCTGGCAACTCCCCTAGCTGTCTGAAGAAGGCCCCCACGAGCCGGGCTTCCCTTGCTCATTCATCGCCTCCCGGGGCCTTGAGTTTCATTCCAACAGCTGCCCTTCCAGGACTGAGGGTAATAAATGCCTGCAAATATTTTTATAGTCTAAATCCCCAGTAGTTAAAGAGCTTGTAGTCTTTTCCTAAATAAAAGTGAGCAATACTTATTTTACTGCAGACTTTGTCATTTCCCCTGCTTCTAAAGGTCATTAAAAAACTTTTTTAACCACGGGGGCCTCCCAGCACCTGGCAGTCCGCCCATCTGGTCCAGAATTGAGCAGTTGGAAGACTGGTTTCCACACTCAGCCACCCAGGACCTGGTTTCCCAGGAAGTCCTGCATTTCTGCTGTTGTCAGAAGCCTTTTTAGGGACCCCAGAGGCTTCCCCGTGCCTTTCTGGGTCCTATTTCCTTAGCAACTTTACCAACCTTGTTTCTCATTTTAATTTTGAGGTGATCTTGATGTCCCAGTTTTGTCCTTGCTTGTTGTCACCACGTTGTTGGCTTTGTGTTTCTGGCCTGTTCTTGTGTGCAAAGCTACAGGTAAGACTTGGGAGAGGATCACAGTGGGTAAGGTAGGCCAGAGTGCTCCGCTCCCGGGATGCAGGCTGGCTCACACTTTGGTTATTGATAGCATCAGAGGGTGGCATTCCAGGAAGGAACCTTCAAGATCCGCTTCATTAAAAGCCTTTTTATTTTTAATGTAAGATAGGCATTGTTGTAATTCATCTTTTACCCTCTGCTACTTGTGGAATTTCCTGTGGGCCGAAGATGCCTTATTTGAAGCATCGTTGCAATTCGTTAGCTTTGCTCTTTCCCGGGGATCCTAACTGGTTTCCATCTTTTCCTGTCTTTCTCGTGGTCATGATGTTCCGGGCAGCCACATTTCCGATTTAAATTCCAGCTCTGACTCCCAACCGGCTTGCGACCTGGGGGCCTCTGTGCCCCGGCTTCCGCGCCTGTAAAATGGGATCGCGACAGTACCCACTTCATGTGGAGCTTTTAGGAAGATTAAAGAAAGCACTCCATTTAAAGCCTTAAAATAGGACATTGAACATGCTCAGAAACGTTATTATTTTCAGGACATCTTAGAACTCTCACATGCACAGAAAGCTAACCCTAGCTCACACGCTTTAACTGCCTTTGAATTATTTCATGGGCTAAACACATTTGCATCTTTCTGAAACCCCTGAAAATATCCCAAAGAGAACTCTGTAGTTGATATTGAGCAATTGAACGCTATGGCTTCTTTCTGTTTCATAAGTAAGGCCAATCATTCATGCAACCACATGCTATCAGTTCCAATGCACATCTTCAGTCGATCTTTATATAAGTAGTAATGTAAGTGCAGATCTAAATCTCTATGTAAGCAGACAGAATCACAGTGAATACTGGAGACAAACAGAACTTAGGGAGATGGAACTCTAACCTTGTCAGTGGACTTCAAGAAGGACCTCATGGAGCCCAGAACTCCGTCCCCCATCCCCCGTGAGAGACAGGATGCTGAGAGGACAGTGGCTCTCATTCAGATGGAAGTCCCTGTGTTCTCACGCCATACGATTCTGTCTTTTTAGGAAAGATAATTTCGTCGAAGCTTCTGTACATAAATCATCTTAATATTTAAAAATATCAGCAGTGTTGTCACCTCCTCCCAGCATTTCTTCAATCATTATCACTGCCCCCAGTGTGTCTTTTTCTGGAAGCCGGAGGATAAAAAGTGACTTCCACCAGAGACCCTTTCTCTCCTTTCATTCTGCAGATCTATCTGCTAACTTTGTATCCAGCACCCTCCGCGTGACAGGCAACATCAGGCATCTTCCAGCTTGAATTCTGAAGACTGCAAATGCCTTTCGTACGTGAGGGGAAAATGTAAGAGGGAAGCCATATATATATATATATATGCTACGTGAAACAAGTCAGGCAGAGAAGACAAATACCA
Organism: Carollia perspicillata; assembly: GCA_004027735.1. NCBI lineage: Eukaryota > Metazoa > Chordata > Mammalia > Chiroptera > Phyllostomidae > Carollia > Carollia perspicillata. The sequence continues at coordinate 16,125 of PVKM010023320.1, read as the reverse complement.
TACGATTTCACTTTTATGTGGAATTCAAAGAACAAAATAAATAAACAAAACAGAAATAAACTCATAGATACATAGAACAGACGGATGGTTGCCAGAGGGGAGGGGAATAAGGGGACAGAGTGAAGAAGGGGGAGGAGATTAAGAAGCACAAATTGGTAGTTACGAAATAGTCATGGGGATGTAAAGTACAGCATAGGGAATATAATTGATAATATTGTAAAAGTTACCTGTGGTGTGGTGCCAGGTGAGTCCTGCAAATGCCAGGGGAGAAATCACTTTGTAAAGTACACGATTATCTAACCAGTATGCTGTACACCTGAAAATAATAACATGGATTGTAAACTGCATTGAAAAATAAAATCTAAAATTAAGTCAGGGTGGTTTCTCTAAACTACTCAGAACCAACTGAGGAGTTTGTTCATGGAGGTTCTTAGTCCTACCAGCAGCCCAGGGACCTGCTCACTTTATTTAGAACTGCAGGTGAATGCAGAGCGGGTGGTCCCTGACCACCTGTGTTGACAAATGCTGCCTCGTGTAAACCGTCTATTTTAAAGACTGAACTCTGGCCTTTCCTCAGAGCTACACAGTCCTCTAGATTCACTTAGGTCTCCCGCAAACGGTGCAAACAGCACACTGAGTGCTGAACTCACTCCCTCTGTCCTCAAAGTAGCTTTTAGGTGCTATCTCAGCTGGGGTCCAGCACCACCGGTGGGGTCACCCAAGCTAAAACAGAAGCATAAGAAGTTGTCTTATGCTTCTCCACGCCCCTCTCCTCCAACATGAAGTCAACCGCCAATGCCATTGGTTCCAGCTCGGGCACTTCCCTTGGGTCAGTCCTCTCTGCAGCACCCCCACAGAGGTGCCGACTGTCCAGGTCTGCGTGCCCACGCCCTTCTAGTACAATGTCACCTGACTTACTGCAATAGACAGCTGAGTGTCCTTCAGCTCCTCAAATAAACGTTTCCACTGATGCCAGGGTGATCCTCCCGTAATCCACATTTGATCGTGAACCTGAATTGCTTTCAGGGAAAGTCAGAAGTTTGTAAGATGGCGCTCAACACCTGCTGGGATCTGGTTTCTCCAAGGCTCCCCCCCTCCATTGCCGCCGATCCTCCCCAAACACCCGCTGTCGAAACCCTCCCCTGGGCAACTGGGTGCAAACTTGCAACTACACAAAGCTCTCAAGGGTGTCGTACATAGGAAATGTATGGATAAATATAAATAAATGTTCTTATTTTAAGTTTTTTCAAGGATAATTTACTAGTTAAACCCCCGGAATCATATGTTGTGGGTTGAAACAGATGTAGAAGCAAAATGTATGACGATGGCACAAAGCAGGAGAGGGGAAACCAGAAATGCATTGTTGTTTTTTTCATGAAGTAAAGTGACATGAGATAGTTAAAGGTAGATTTTTTTAAGGCATGTGGTGAACCTTAAAATAAAACAAAGACATATAAGCCAATGGAGGCTACTAAATGGAATACAGAAAATACTTGATTGATCAAAAAGAAAGCAGGAAACAGCAAAAATAGGGTAAATTAGTAAAGTGTAAAACAAATAGGAAAATGGTGAATATAAATACAAAGTTATCCATACTTATGTTAAATATGAATGATTAAAACACTACCTAGAAATTCACTTAAGCTGTAATTATATAGAAAAGTAAAGTGATGGAAATAAAGATATAATGAAAATACCAATAAAGAGGAAGCTAGAGTGACTAAATAATAGATGAAGTAAGCTATGGAATAAAGAATATTACCAAGAGTAAGAATAATTTCATAATGATAAACAGAATCAATGTTTATCGATCAGATACAATAATCTAAATAGTGTATATACCTAATTCAACATATTTAAAATATATGAAGCAGCCTTGCTGGTGTGGCTCAGTGAATGGAGTGCCAGTGTGTGAACCAAAGGGTCGCTGGTTCGATTCCCAGTCTAGGGCAGATGCCTGTGTTGCAAGCCAGGTCCCCAGTTGGGGGCGTGTGGGAGGCAACCACACATTGGTGTTTCTCTCCCTCTCTTTCCCCATTCCTTCCCCTCTAAATAAATAAATAAATAAATAAATAAATAAATAAATAAATAAAATGTGTGAAGCAAAAACAGACATAAAAGAATAAATAGACAAATCTACAATTATAGTCTGAGATTTCAGTACTGCTCTCTCAAGAACTGAAAGAATAAGCAGCCAGCAAGTCAGTACGCGCTATCTGATCAGGCAACTTGACCTGACCGACACCTACAGAACCCTCTACCTGGTGACAGCGAGTGCGCAGCCTCTCCCACAGCCCAAGGAAAATTCACCAGCATAGACCGTATGCTGAGCTGTTCAAAAATTATGAACAAATTTAAAATGACTAAAATCATATAGTCTGACCACAAAGCACTTAAATTAGAAATCCACGCGGAAGATTTTCTGAAAACTAATCTCAAAATTTATGAAAATTATACAATATCAGGGTCAACAAAGAAATCAATAAACAGAAAAATTTTTAATCAAATAAAAATGCATGGGGGTGGGTAGGGCAGGGGGAGAGTGGAGGAGGGAAAATGAAGACAACTGTATTTGAACATTAATAATAAAAAATAACAATTAAAAATACATAAAAATGCAAACAAATCAAATCAAATATTATTAAATATAGTTTAAAAAGTGCTTAGAATGAAATTTATAGCTTTAAGCATTTACACTGAAAAGGGGCAGAGGTCTAAAATCAATTATTTTAGCTTAAATGTTAAAATAGGAAAGGAAGAGCACATTAAGCACAGGTAAAAAAGAAATAAAACTAAAGAAGAAACCAACTGAAATAGAAAATGAACAAATGCTAGGGAAACCCAACAAAAAATTTTCAGATCAATGCGATTGATCAACTTCTACCTAAAGCAACGGTTCTCTGAACCTCAGTGTGCTTTGGAATCACCGGCAATGCTCGTCGAAGCTCAGATTGCCGGGCCCCAACCCCAGAGATGCTACTCAGTAGGTCCAGAGCAGGGGGGCCCAGAAACGTCACTTCCGGTAACTTTGCAGATGATCTAATGCTTCTGAGGGCTGCACTTTCAGAAGCAGAGGACTAGAATAATTAGGAGGAAAAGAAAGAGAAAATGCAAATGACTAATATCACAAATAAAGAGGAGTCACTATAAATTCTACAAACATCAAAAGGATAATTACAAATAATAAAAGGGCTAATAATATTATGAACAACTTTATGCCAGAAATCTGACAATTTAGATGCCATTATAACAAGACTATATATGTATGGAAAATTCTAACAAATCTTTAGGAAAGGTGCTAGAATGAACAAGAAAATTTAGTAAAGACGCAGCATAAAATTTATATTAAAAAATCAATCACCTTTCTCTATAACCACAACCAATAGTGGGAAAATAAAATGTTAAATATGCAGAACCACCAAAACAACATAATATGGACAAATTTAGTAAAAACATATAGAAGTCCTCTGTTGTAGAAAGTACATAACATTGCCTGAAGAAAGAAAGAAAACCTTTAAAAATGGAGAGATTACCACGTTTATGGATTTGAAGACTCAGTATTGTTACAGTACTATGTCCTCTCAAAATGCTTTACATACTTAATGCAATCCCAATCAAAATCCCAGACAGGTTTTGTTTTTAGGAATTTGCCAGCGGATTCTGAAATTAAAAGAACTAGAATTGCATTCATAAGGATGATAATATTCATAACGCTATTGAAAAAAGAGCAGAGCTGTAGAACGCACACGACCTGCGTTCAGAACAACGTGAAGCCCCGTGGGAACGGCAGTGCGGTACTGGGGCGAGACCGGGGATCAGAACGGAGCCCAGGGAGGCCCCCACTCCCAACCGATCTTGGGTCCAGATATCAAGGCTGTTCCAAAGAATGTCCTCCACAACACTCGGCACCGTGTACCCCTTTGTAAGAACATGGACCTGGGCTCTTCCTTCACACCACTGGCAGAAGGTAACCCGATCATAAAATTCTAAACCCAAATGTAAAGATTAAGACATCGAGAAAGAAACACAGGAGAAAATCTTTATAATTTGAGCGGAGGTGAGGATTTTCACGTGGGCACCGAACATAAAATTTGCAAAGAAAACATTTATAGTTGCAGTACAGCAAAAACAACTATTTCTGTTCTTCAAAAGACAGCCTTAAAAAAATGAAAAGGTGGGCCACCCTGGACACATATGTGCAAAACAGGTAAATGGCCAAGGACTTGTGTCTAGAATATATGGAGAAATTCTACATGCAATAATGAAATATGAGCAACCTGGCTTTTTAAATGGGCAAAATATTGGATCGGATGCTCCACAAATCAATATACATAATGACCCGGAGACACAGGGAAAGCTACTCACCAGTAGTCAAACTAAAATACTAAGATGCCCCAATAGCACACCCAACAGAATGACTGTGACGGAAGAGGCTGACAATAGCCAAGTTCGGGGAGGGTACAGCCGGAACTCCCACTCATTCCTTGTGGAAATTTGAAACCGTACAGCTTCTTTGCAAAAACAGCTTGGCAGTTTCTCATAAAATTAACCATCTTCTCAACCATCGCACCTCTACTAGCTATTGTCTCAAGAGAAATAAAAACATATTTCCACACAAAGGCTTGCACAGATATGTTCAAAGTACCTTTTGTAATAGTTAAAAAGAAGAAAGGCTCAAATATCTACTTGCAGGTAAGTGAGTACACAACTCATAGTCTATTTCTCCCATGGCATCTTACTAAGTAATAAAAATGCTACTTCTCATGAACAGATTTGTAGGCACAAGAGAATACATCCTGAACGTTCCCTTTGGTACTGTATAGAGAAGGTGGATCGGGCTAGCACGGCCTAAAGTACGCCAATGACGGCCAGCAGACAGAGGTGGGCAGGACCGAGTGATAAACCATCATGCATCATTGAAATGTAGAACCCAGTCCACATTCCTGCACTGAAATCAGTGGTGCCTACTTTTGCTTTGTGTGCAGAGCTGATCTGCAGCTGGTGTGTACCAGCAGCCCCGTGAGGTTTTCACCGCCACTGTCAGTTCTGACAAGTGGTGGTTTATTCTTAAGTCCCAGTGTCCCTCTCCAAACCACTGTTTTCTGAACATGACCCCAGCTTGTGTGAAGTATCTGCGGAAAGAAAGGATGCGTCCCATATCTGGGTCAGAGTGGAGCAGAGGAAAGCAAAGCTGTAGAAAGGAGACACATGTCATTTTGTGAGTCTGACATTTGTCAGGTTTTCAGAGTCAGAAGGGACGGTGAGCCCATAAGACTGGAAATTGACACACACGTTGGAGAGGGCACTGGCTGTCCCCTACTCATGAGCTGGAGGCTAGACTCCGGTTTATATTAATTGAAGAAGATCATTAACATGTGAGCTACACTTTACTGACCACTTGAGCTAGGAAATCACCTTTCGTTTCCAAAGCTCCTGTGCCTTGTACAGAAGACTGTGGTGGTACCTACTGCACTCAGTGTTAGAGACAGTCCTGGGACCAGACAGTGAGCCTGTGGTCTAATTCGTCTTTCTTTCTCCTGCACCCTGCCTGGGACTGGGCACTGAGGAGCCATTCGATAAACACATGCTGAAATAACCTTTTGGTTCTCATCGCAACTAAGACTTGCCATCATGGATCCTGTCGTGACCCTATTTCATTGCCATTGGTGCCCAGGTCAAGGTTCATTTTGATGCTTCCACCTCCTGGCTTCCTTATTTCTTCATTTTTTTACTTACAGATGGTTCTGGGGTTTCACTTCCTATGTGATTTCTGAACTCTGAGCACAAGACTTGGAGAAGGAGAGCCCCCTCCCTTCGGCTTTCGTAACCTCTCCTAGGCAGGACGAGACCGGCGCTGGCACTGCATAACCACTGAGTGGGCACTGAGCAGGGTCTCTGCTGCAGCCTAGTGAGAGCCGCCATCCTGCTGATTGGTCCTGGCACACGAGGGAGGAGCGAGGGCAAATGGCCGGGGTTGGGAGCGCATCGTGCGTGTCAGGGCCCTGTCTCTCATCATGCTGAGACTCGGGGCAAGTCATCCGGTCTCCCCCTTCCTCCATCTCCTGATGGACATTTTGCCCTCTTTCTTGAGTAGCTCAGAAGCCACCAGAGACCCCAGGCTCTTCCTCAGGGTCTTGGGACTGTGTCAGTCTTGGCTTTTTAGACATTGTTAAAGAAGAAGGCCAAGTCAACCTCAGGCCGAATTTTTTCAGTAAAAAATGGGGGCATTTTTGTACCTGAGTACTGAGAAGACCATCACTCCTTTCACACTTGAGTCCCTGAGAACTGTGACCGCCCTCCTCAGCTAGGTGGTCCCTAAACAGGTGGTATCATGGGCGTGGTCTGGGCTCCCGGTCTTCCTTCCTGGGAGTCTTCTACCAGCACCAGAAGCACTTCTGTCATCTGGGACCCTGACATGGCATGAATGGGCGGTGCTCAGCGGCCCTCTGGTCACCACCACCTTTTCCAGCTCCTCCACTGTGTCTGCCTCCAGGCACTGCCTTCACCCAGCACCAGATACTTGCAGGAGAACTCAAGTGTAGCTCCAACATGGGACTGTATCCAGTTGTATTTTTATCAAAAACTTAGCCGTCTAACAGCTGGGATTCCCGAGGGGCCTCACTTTCCCTCGAGGTCCAGTCTTCTTACAAGGCAAATCCAGTCCGAGAGAAAACTTTTTGCCTATATTTAGGATGGGGAATCTCAATACATATAATCCGAGAGAGGGCATACAGGAGACTAAATGCTTATCCAGCTTAGGGTTTTTGTTGGTGGTGATTGGTTTGTTATTTTTAAATGAGTCAGATTCAGGAAATACACGGGAAATGGCTTCCCCGTTGTCGCAGGCACTGTGACAAGAGCATCAGACATTTATGAGTGTCATTAGATAATTATCATGTTTACTGTCAGTAGTACTCATTTGCCTGTTGTGCAGGGGGAGGAGCCCCCTTGGAGCATAATTGCTGCAGGCTGCAGCACCTCTGTCCCCATAGAGAACAATTCCAGGATATCAGCACCTCTGCACTGGGTGCAGACACCCCATAACCTTCTTCTACGCCATCCTCTGTAGCCCCCCAAAGTTCATAACGCCTCTGCCTTCCCCCTAAACAATGAAGGATCTCATTCGATTCTTCCCACCCACCTCTACTGAAATACTTCCGTGTAATATGCACAGCGCTCAGGACAGGATGCCTGATAAGACATATTTTCTCCCCGCAAACGAGTTCACAGGCCAATGCTTCGAACAGACAAGCAAATAATACATGTGCAGTAGCAGAAAGACGTACAGATATGGCTCAGGAAGAGGAAGGAGGGACTCTCTCTGCAGGACTAATAGAGGTCACAGAGAAGGCAGTCCCGGGGTGTTAGAGGATGAACAGAAGAAGTTCCGCAAGCAGGTGTATCAGAGAAAAAGTACCGCCGCCTGAGGATCCACCGCCTCTCTTCCGCCTCACCCCCACCTTTGTTTCACGGGAAAATCTAGGGTACTGAGGTGGGACAAGGGAAGGCAGAGTGGCTGGGGGACTTTATTTGGAAATGGAAGGCATTACTAGCTATTGGAAAGAGTAGATTAAGGGGCCGGGGTCAAATGAATAACCATAGCAGTAGTAAACCCTACCTACTTCCACTGTGTGCCAGATAGAGTTTTAAGTACTTTAGATGTATTAACTCACTGAAACTTTGTTCCCATCTTATCGATGTAGAAAAAGACTAAGCAGCGAAGAAACATATTATTTTGAATGAAAAAAGTAGAGGCTGGAACCCAGACAGGCTGTCCCCCATTCTGAGAATCATTGGACTACAAAGTCAAGGGGTTACCAGGCCAAGTTTGGGGAACATGTTCCTTGGGAGCAGAGATGAAATGCAAGTGAAAGATGCTAAGAGTGCCAAACTACCAAGAGGGGATTTTAAAGAAGTGATGCTGTTCTTCCCCCACCTCCTCCCCCATCACACTCAGCTTCAGGTATTTTTTTAACAGTCTACAACAAACATTACAATTGCTTCCTTGATTTTGTTTTTGGCTGGGCTACTTCTTCTTTAAATGCGACCCTCTTCTGAGATCAGTACTGGAGGGTAACACAAACCTTTCAGGCAGAGGTGGCCAGACTGGGGAGAAGGTGACGAGAAGGAGGGAGGTGGTCCCAGGATGAGGGGGCAGCTTGGACTCGGACATGGGGACAGCCTGGCATCTGGGAACTCACCGGCCACAGATGATGTCAGAGTTCATTTTATTGTCCGTCTCTTCCAGATTTAGCCCAGCTACTTGATGTCCCGACAAAAGCCCCTCAGGTACTCATGTGCCACTCGAAGCTGTCCTCAGTGACACCTTCTTCTTCATGTTGGCGCCTCTTTGCACAAACCCTTGATTCACACAATGGCAAGATGACGTGCATTCGTTTTCTTTAGAAAGCATGGCTCATTCCCAAGCAACCCACCAGATGACAACAGACATTTAATTTGTTTGGGGGAAGGAGTGGAGAAGGAAACACAACTTTTTGATATGAAAAGAGCATTTGGGTTTAAATGAAGACCATTTGGATCAGAGACCATGGGATGAAAATAAACACTGCAGAACCCGGGACAGTGGTGGCTGTCGACGTGGGAGTCCATTCAGTTTTCCGAGTGTCAACACACTGACCATCCTAAGATCTGTGTTTCCTCTGTGGTTCTGTTTGCACATTGGCTTCTGGCAAGGGAGAAGTGTTTGCATATGACCGTTAGCAAAACACAGACATCCCTTGATTTGGCCTCATCAGAAGCAGAACTTGTCCTTCCCTTCATCTTTGTCAGACCAGCAGGAGCAGCCAGGCTCAGTCACCCAGACCACCATTTCTCCCAACACAGGCAAAGGTATTATCCTTCATTCTGCTAATTAGACTTGGACACACTTTAACCCGTGAGCTAGTACTGCTCCATTAAACTCCAGCATGTCTCTTTGGGATCATTTCTCAGTAGGATCAGGAAATCACATGTGCCATTGGGTTAAGTTTGGAGCTGGCTTTCCGTGGGGGGTGGGCGAGGGGGGCGACTTAAAGGATATAGCCCTGGGAGACCCTCTTCTCTCTTTAAAAGCGAGGTTCCTGCCAAAGATTTAGGCTTTCAGATTTTCTGCTCTGACATGTGGCCGGATCTCCAGCATTTTCTACTCTCTGCCATCTCTCGTAGGACAGTTTCTGGGATGATGGAATACCCAAGGGGAGAGTCCACAGGGGCTGCTACCAGTCTGCAAGTCAGAGGAGAACTGTTTATCCTATTAGCAAAACCAACAGAACCTGGCTTCATCCTCCACTGAAAATTTCCCCAAGGCACTGAGCAGGCTACCACAGACTGTTTTGGAAACTGCTAGAAGAAGGGATCTGTTCAACGTTATTTACAATTTGAGAAACCATAGCATTCTCTGGTCTAGGCAGGTCCCAGACCAGACCAAACTCTGCGAAGCATTTCTACCGCTGAGCAAACACGGTCAGTTCGTGGAAGAGTAGCCTGGTGTCCTGGCCAGCAGCTGAGCCCTAGGGCACAGCCACCGTGGCCCTGAGAGACAGGTGTGTACACATCTGCAACCACACTCTGTCCCAATTCTAGGGGGCAGGAGAAAGGGACATGCAGACACAGGATCGTGTAAGAACTGGGACCAAGAGGGGTCGGAGGAACTGCTGAGCCCTGAGCATGTGTGACGGGCTTGGCCGGGCCCAGCCCACTCTCGGTTCTTGGCACAGTGACAGCACAAGTGGTAGAACTTGCTTGGACGGAGATGACATTTACAGTGAACATTACATAGATACTTAATCTTACAAACACAATTTCAATTTTTTTTCAAGTTTCATTCATGTACTACAAGAGGAAAAGATAGCTGTGCTAACACTTGGGTCAACCCAGAGCATCTAAAGTAGCGCTTCTCAAAATTGAGTAGCTGCGAAATAGCCAACGATCTTGTTAAATAGCAGACTCCCACTGCGAGGTGTGACAGGGAGCTTGAGTTCTGCATGTCACCCAGCACCCAGGTGATGCACAGGGCGCTGCGAGCGGTCCAGCAAATCGGGTCTAGAAAATGTCGCAGTCTCCCTCCACCCCCGATGCAGCCAGGCCCACCCCCTCATCATACTTCAGGCGGTATTATTCTATAACCTGCCTTCCTCACTAACTATAGAGAATAAGCACACTTCTAAGTCAACACCGAAAAATGTAACACATTTTTTTACGACTTACATGGAAGTCCATAGCTGAAATGTCATGATCTATTCGCCTTGCCTCTTCTAGGGGAAGAAGCAGCGCGTTTCTAAGTGTGGGGCCGTTTCTAAGCCTGCCCCTATCCACCGACTCTGCTCCTGAGGCAGAAGGAGGAGCCTTGGCTGATTAGCAAACTCACCTGGGCCCAACACCAAGCTCCGTACGTCTCCAAGTGAGGAAAGGCGGTGAACTGTGCTCAGAATGAAACCCCTGAGCCACGCTCCACGGCACACAGGAGCAGAGCTCCTGTGGTTCTCTGGGCAGGCTGTGCTGCCTATCGCTGGTGAACCAGAAGGCTCATGACATCGTGGGATAAAAAGTTCATCTTTCTTTATTGTCCATTTTATGTGAACATTGCACAGAAAAAAACACCCCAACTGCTTATTTTTATACTGAGACACACACATGTGTCACACGAGGAAAAGAAAATGCACAAGAGTATCTAGAATTCAGTCATGACAGTTTCAAAATGTCTCCTGGCTTGTGACCTCCTGCTCTAGACCCCCGGGGATGAAGCCCACACTTCTCGGCTCTTAGGGGCAAGTTGATGGATCCTGTTGAGGATCAGCCACTAACCTCATCCCATACCCTCATCCCTCATCTACATCTGGGAAAACAGGCTCAGGGGGCTGACTAGCCCCCGTGAGGGATTAACAAAGCAGGTCCTTAAAGGGCTCTAGCTCACGGGAAGCTTTGCAAAGCTGAGGACAGTTGAGAAGTCCCTGTTTTAACCCAGTGGCTGTCAATCAAATCTTTATGCAAATTCAGATCAGTAGAGAAGCTGTTACAACCTTCAGTGTTCAGGCCCAATCAAAACCAAGTCAGATTTTCCTGGGGTGGGATCCAGGCGTCAGTATTTTCTGGAACTCCCAGGCAATTTTAATGTTGAGTCTTCGGCATCAGATCTAGCAAATAAAACTACAGCAGGCCCGTTAAATTTGAATTTCAGATAACTAATAATTTGTAAGTATGTTTCTAAACATTGCATAGTCATACTTACACTAAACAGATACTCATTCTTTATCTACATTCAAATTTGACTAGGCATCCCATTATTTCATCTGGCCACATCAAGCTACCAAGTTTGAAAGCCAGGCTTTAGGGAAAGTCTTTGACTGCAAGGGCCCCCTTCGAGGTCAAAATGTCAAGCTCTGCAGACTGATTGGTGATCCTTAACCCCAAAGTTGTCTGGTCTCAGGCAGGATTCTGGGGCCAGGAAAGTGGCATCTTATGGACCATCAGGGCCCTGGCCTGACACTCATCGCTTTTCTCCCAAGAGGGAAACGAGACGTTATTTAATGCCAGATGAGTGCGGCAGGTGGTAGATGTCAGTGGTCTGTGACGCTCAGCTGCATGTAGCTTACAATGTGCCAGGGCATCCTTTCATGCGGTTCTGCACATGGAGACACAGAGTAAATAGTTGAACCCTGGACCAGACCCTGACAGAGGCTTAAGCGGTCCCAGCAGGAGCGAGTCCCTTCCCTTAAACATCGATTTCCTTCACTCAGGACCAAGAGCAGCTCGGCATCTCCTGAAAGTGATACGCACACAGGGCTTGCCGCAACCCTGCTTCTTCCCGATGGCTACCTGTCTCCCGAACCTGGTGAACAGTGAGCTGAGAAACGCTATCTACTTTTGCAAAAGTCCCTCAGAATTTAAAATGCACCCAAACCAGGAGGAAACGAAATACCGATATCCCAGTCAGAGCAGCTAGCTCTGCAATGATGGAAAGGGAAAGGCCAGCCATGGGGCCTGCGGGCTTTTTTCCTGGGACAGGGAGGCCTGAACTCCAGTTGAAATGCTGACTGGTGGTGTGGGAAGCTCTGCGGGCCCCAGGCCTCCAGCCGGTGGCTGGATTTCAGGAGTGGTCAAAGGACATAGTCCCAGAGGCCTGACCTCCCAGAGCTCAAGAATTTCCAGACCCATCCGGGATTTGGACACTTGGAACTTCCTACAGAGAATGAGTCCTGCGAGCTACCAGTTTATAGAAGCGCTAACGTCCTTAGGATCTGACCCCACAGTTCCACAAGCAGATGGTTCTTCCCAACACACATTTTCCTATTTTGCTACCGGTTTCTAACCCATAAGTGGTACTCATGGAAAATAAGGGGCTTGGTTCTGCATCGTTCAAACCAAGACCGGCTCACTTTCAAACAGACCCCAGATCCAAGGCAAGCAATGTGTGGGCGCGGGGAGAAAAAGCGATGACTGTGACGGAGCACAGGGGAAGGAAGTGGGAAGGGGCTCTGGAGCTCGTCTCTCCTGCACGGCCTCCCAGGCGCCCAGCCCAGGCGGCAAACTGCTGCCTTGCCAGCCCGGTGTGCAGCCTGTGTTCAGAGACCTCAGCCTCCCACTAGAGACACACACGACCCATCAGCCCTGGTCTTGTCTCCCGCCCAGAGCCCCAGATGGCCTCTGCCAGGATGTTCCTGTGGTCTTGCTCCAAACATAATCAATTAGAGACCAGAAAACTCTTGAAAACATTTGTCGCCCCCGAGGTTAAGGCTGTGACATCTCGTTTCTTCACTAAGTTTCCCTCTGATCCTTGAAATCCACAGAAGGCTTCCTGGGGCAAAACGCCCATTTCGTTAGGCTGCCTGAGCTCCCTGGAGGTTCTCCGTGGTCACGGTGACTCATCTGGCAGCCGTCCACCCAAAGGGCTCCATGGGCAAGGAGGCCGTCTGGACACCAGACGCAGCACACATGGCGCCAGGCCACCCTGGCCCAGGTGCTCCTGGGGGGCCTATGAGATGGGGGCGAGCCCCAAGGGGCGCCAAGTCTCCTCTGGTTCCACTAGCTATGCAGCTGGTTCATTCTCCAAACATTTCTAGAGCTCCTGATACATTCTGCACCCAGTGCTGATGGAAGAACTAAATGAATAGGACAGAGTCTCTGCCTTAAGCGATAATGCCATTGCAGGAGTCTTTGGAGACTGACCCATGAGGCCACACCCAGTGATCTGGCCAATAAAGAGTCCTCAGTGAAAGGGAGGAAGGTTTATGTATTGAGGTGGTTGTTGGAATTTCTGCTGACAAAAGTGAAAATCTCGAAACTCTTGTCCAGTGATAAATATATGATTAAAATTTTAGAAAGTAACATGTGATCATTTGTTGTGCAGTATTTTCTCGCTCATTTATTCATTCAACAAACAATCACTGAGCGCCGGCTCCATGCCTGTCTGAAGTCCAGGCCCTGAGCAGACAGGTGTGAGCAAAAGAGGGGGACCCAGCCGTCTCACAGCTTATAGTTCAGTGGGACATGCATGCTTGTGATGATCTCGTATGTGCAGAAAAAGCACTTGACAAAATTCAACATCCATTGGCAATAAAACCTCCAGAAAATATGTGCAGAAGAATCAAAGCTCGACTTAATGAAGGATATATGTGACAAGCTCACAGACAACATCACACCCAATGGCGAAAAGCTGAAAGCTTGTCTCTATGATCAGGAATAAGACAAAAATGCTTACTGTCACCCATACTATTCAACACAGCCCTGGAAGTCCTAGCCACAGCAATCAGACGAGGAAAAGAAATAAAAAGCATCCGTAGAGTAAAGGAAGAAGTAAAACTGTGAGTGTTTGCAGATGACACGACACTAAATTATCTATGTTCTTTCCACACTACTCTATTGAATTTTAGGACTTTACATACTGGCTTTAAGCTTTTTATGTAATAAACATGTTATCGTGTGCTGAGGACATTCTAAAAGGATTGACATGGAAGAAGTCACAAAGGGAAACATGAAGTGTTTGTGTAAACTTCAACGTCTCCTGCAGATTATAGAAAAACTCTCTAACAGTTAAAATACAAATACGAATGCATTTGGAAGATAGATTTTTCAGAAACAATGCTTTTAAAGTACTTATGTATGAACTGGTGATGGGCAGGGAATTTCTAGACGTTTGGACAAGAAACAAAAATCACACTCTGAAACGCAAGGTCCCAGAGCTCTCTAAGGGCCGCCTCCTCCTCTCAGGAAGGAGGGATCTGAGAGTGAAGGAAGCGATGAGCCCTGCGCTTCACCACACGGCTGGGAAGTGACCGCCCAGGAAGTGAGAGTCCAGGACAGCCCCATGGCCTCTCCGTGGTGGACAAACTGAAACATCCCAAGGAAGGGGAAGTGGCCCGGTAGTAGCTTCTCCATTCCGTATGGCCTCTGAAACCACGAAACAGGATGCCAGGAAAATGCAGAAATGTCCACGGTGGTGTAAAAGGCCTGCATTGCGGCCAAAGTGGAAATCCACGCAGAGAAAGCCTTGAGACTTTACATAAGCCAAGCAGAATGGACTCTTGTTGAGGAAGAGCTGGTAGAGACCCCTACTGGAAACAGATGGACTGTCCAGCAGATAGGTGCTGAGTGGGCACAAAGGGTACACGCAGGACAGGAGCCCTCAGCAAGGTCCCCGTGCCAAACTTCAAGCTCTGCACGCGGGGAAGGGTCTGCGTGTCTTGGCTTTGGAGCAGGAGGCCTGCTGTAAGTAGCTTAGAAATAGGAGTCTGAAAACAGAAAGTCAATTTCCTGAAGAATAAGGTCATTTGAACAAAACAGAGCTTGCTGGATAACAAGAAGAAAATGAGTCCCCTTTTCTGTGCTGTTCTCTGGGGACCTGCCGGATGTTGGGAACCCACCTGCACGCACACAGCATGTCCACTTCTTGGGGCCATTCAGGAAGGAGGAAACCTTCTGGAAGTAAGAGCAAAAGGATGCTTTACTCTGCAGAGCAAAGGCAGGAAGGGAGGGCCATGGCTTCCAGAACCTCTTGTTTTGCGAGCAGCTTAAAAACAAACCCGCTTCCAGGGCAAGGCTCAGAGAAGACCCATGGGGCCAGATCCGAAGTCACACCTGATTCCCAGCCCCTTCCTCCACCTCGTGTCCCCAGAAGTATCAGCCAGCTCCCAGTCACCTGAGCAGAACCCCAAAATTCGACAAGAGGCAAACCCAACACAAGAATCCTTGCTTCTGCCAATTTTACTTGGTCTACTTTCTTGCCACGAAGGGGTCTGAAATTAGTTATTTAGGTCTGAGAGCCACTTGAACAGAAAAAATCTATTTTAATACAAATAAATTCAACATACCATTAATAGATGAAAAGTCTGAGGTCCTCGGAAACGAAAGAACAGGATTATTTTCTGTCACAGCGAGATATAAATGTGCAAGAGTGCTGAAAAATTTTTCCATTTTGTTGAGCCACGTCCCTGGCACTGGCAAGTTCACCGCAAGCAAGAGAGGACCTTTAAAAATGCCCTGGGGGCCCCAGCCCCTGACGGTAAATTGCTCAGCCTTAATTTTTGTGTCAGTCATTGGGAAATATCCAACTTGACAAGTAGGGTTTAAGAAGGACAGTCAAGGCTGGAACAGAAGTAATTTGGCAATCATTTATTTTATTACCTTCTGTCCCAAAGTAGGAACCTACCTACTTGGAGCTGAACCAAAGGCCCCTCCCTGCTCATGGAGCAGACCCAGCCTTGAGCACACGGAAAGCTGTGTCTGAATTTTCTACGTTCTACACCCTCGGCCCACTTCCTACCCAAAGCTTTCAACAGATTCCCTCCCCGGCTGAAGGCCCTTGAAGAAAATGGGCCTAAATCAACACGTTCACCATAAACCGTTAGAACGTGGCCCAAAGTTCAGCCCGGAGCAGGCCCAGGACAGATGTTTGTAGACTCACTCTCTGTTGAAGAAGGTCACAGGGGCTACTATTTTCGTAAGCAAGCCAGTGGTTCCCATAGTAAGCAAGCTTGGGAAACGCTGATTTGATGCAAACACGTCCTTTTGGAATAATGGAACTCAAGGAATTAGGTAAGGAAGCGCTGGGTCTGGGAAGGGCTCACTGACGCTCCTCCACCCCTCCGACGTGATAGGGTGCAAGAGGCAAAGAAAAGAGTGTGTCGCAGT
>PVKM010023319.1:0-21245 GCA_004027735.1 Carollia perspicillata | reverse complement strand
TAAATTACTATATCATTATACAGTTGGAACTGTTTTGCCAGTGGTCAGGGAATCCCTTACGTCTAGGCATTTATGTCTTCACACAATAGGGATTTGGCAAAGAAAAGAAACAACCCAATGATACGGAGAAGGGAATTGGCTTCAAAATTCCTCCCAAATGGTAAGACACAGGAAGAAAAGGAAAAATGAGGAGATGGGTGTCTTTAATGGCCTGAGCCCAGGGAACCCAGGGTTAGCAGCAGGAAGATTTTCCCTGCCCTTACCCCTGCCATTAGGTACCCCTATAATAGGGCCTAGAGGGGTCATAGTCCAATCCTTATGTAATGAAGAATGGTCTCCCCCATGATAGACCTCTCAGGGCACCCAATCTGTCCAGGGACCATCCCTATCGAGATGGGACAGTTCCTTTGAGGCAATACCTTGTAGGTGGAATAAACCAGGACAACCAACCTGCTGGCCACTACTGAGCTCATACTCCATTATCTACTTTAGATTTACTGAATTGGAAGAATTCCTATAGGGAGGATCATCAGAAAATGGCAGATCTTATCACCTCCATTTTCCCCACTCATCATCCAAACTGGGCAGATATACAGGCTCTTCTTAACATCCTACTAATAGCAGATGATTGGCAGCTAGTTATAAATAAGGTTAACAAAGAGGCTCATTGCTTTCATCAAAAGAACCCCAATGGCAGCATCAACCTAGCTGGGGTGATTTCCTTGACAGAGCTAAACTGGGAACCAAGTGGGGGCAACCTAGTCCCTAGAGCATTGCAGAACATGCATATTGGAAGGTCTTAAGAAAGGGCTGCCTAAACAAAAAAGACTGAATATGATACAGGTCACTTAAAAGAAACCAAAAGAAAATCCTTCTGAATTTTTAGAAAGAATCTGTCAAACCTATTGAATGCATACTCACAGGCACCAGAAAATGTCCAAATAACAAACATAACTTTTATTGGTCAAAGTATCCTGGATTTCAGAAGGAAAAGCCAATGTTTAGATGGGATGTTAGGAATGAATCCCTCCCAGCTGTTGAACATAGCCTTTAAAATTTACCAGGCCACTGTTTTCTCAGGAACAGTATTGGGAAACCAGAAGGAGAGATGGGACCTAAAAAGAAAAGGGAAAGACCCACTAGTGCCCAATCAATCAATCAATCAATCAATCAATCAATGTGTCAATTGCAAAGGAAAGGTATTGGAGAAAAGACTGCCTGGAACTCAAAAAGAAAAATAGAGAGGATAGAAACCCTTGTTGAGAAATGTTAGAAATTAATGATTAATCTGATGATGAATGAGGAGGCCCAGTGTCTCCCCTAGATACTTCCCAACCTGCTACTATTTCCCCACAGGAGTGCCAGGTACAATTGACAGTAGGAAACAAGCTAATTTACTTCCTCGTAGGTACCGGAGCTACATACTCAGTGCTAAATACAAACTAACCAAGAAAAGTTCAGCTGCAGTGATGGTTACTGGAGTGACTGGTGGGGAATTATACAAACGGGCAATTCTTCAACTTCAAGAATGCCAGCTTGGGAATCAAAAACTTTTGCATAGTTTTCTCTATATACCACACTGTCTCATTCCGTTGTTGGACTGATATATACTTTGCAAGTTGCATGCACAACTGACTTTTTCCTTTGAGAGCAGCAATTATGTTTAGGAGTTTCACTAGAATGTGCTCTTCAGCTCCAGGTGCTCCTGACTTGCCCAGAAGGACCCAGAGTAAAATCTCCCCATCTGAGACCTATGAGCAGTCTACTAAGCTGTTTTGGAGGCTGGAACCCCAGACTGAATTTGTTGGTCCAGCTGCCAACAAAACATGACTGAGAATTATATGCAGATGGGAGCAACTTCATAGAGAATGGTCAACAACAAGCTGGGCACACTGTAATCACTGTAGACAAGGTAAGAGAAGCCCAGGGCCTTGCTATAAGAATCTAAGCACAAAAGGCTGAACTGATAGCCCTTACCAGAGCCTTAGGGAAAGAATGTTAACATCTACACTTACTCTAAATATTCTGTCATGGTAGTCCATGGTCATGGAGCAATATGAAAAGAAAGAAGTCTCTTAACCTTGGAAAATAGGACATCAAACATGCAAAAGAGATTTTACAATTGCTAAAGGCAGTGACTCTACCAAACCAGATTGCCATAATGCACTGCCCATAACACAAGAGGGATGGTGCCAAGCAAGCCAGGAAAACCAAACTGCCGATAAATCAGCAAGACAAGCTACTCAGGGCCACCACGTCTTGGGGCTTTTATTCCATACCTGGACTTGTAAGAATTTAAACCCCACACACAGAACAAGGTGAAGCATTGGCCTGTGAATTGGGTTTCTCTAACACTGGCCCTAATTCTATATGGCATTTCAATACTCATCATATGATCTTACTCCCTGAAGCTCTAGTACATCCCATCCTCTAACACCTATATGAAAAAACTCATTGTAGAAGGCATGCTTTAATGGACCTCACTAGACCACATTTGAAGTGCCCTCATTTACAAAGAATTGTTCAGAAAATTATCCACACCTGTTGGATATGTGCCAAAAACAATCCTAAGGCAGAGCATGCCCCAACAGGAAAAGGAGTGCAATAGAAAAGGATATGCCCATTTGAAGACTGGCAAGTTTACTATACACTGATGCCTAAAACCCTAGGGAACTTTGAATTTTTAACAGTTTTTGTAGTCACCTTTTCTGGATGGGTAGAGGCATACCACACGAGACCTGAGAGGGAAACTGAGGTAGCAAAACTTCATTCCAAGAAATGATCTCTAGGTTTGGACTTTCTTACAGCATTCAAAGCAGCATCATTTACTTCAAAAATCTCTCAGAAGATAGTACAGTCACTACAGATTCAATGGAAAGTACATGCATCTTGGAGACCCCAGTCAATAGGAAAGACTGAGAAAATGAACCACCAAATAAAGAAAACCATGGTGAAAATGTGCCAGGAAACATATTTGAAATGGGACTAGGCACTCCCTATTGCCTTGCTCCAGATAAAGGTAATGCCCCAAAGTGGGTTTAAATTAAGCCTCTTTTGAAATAGTTTATGGGAGATGCTTCCAATTTTCTCTTTTAGGAATGCCTCCTTTAAATTTAGAGCATGGATCAAAAATTAAACAATATGTACAACATTTAGGGCAAACACTAACAACTTTGCATGAGTCTGTAGGTCCATTGTAGGTCCATCAACCCATCTGAGGAGCCCTTATGCCCATTCCAGCCAGGAGACTGAGTCTTACTAAAGACCTGGGAGACTTAAGGTCCTGGATAGCAGTTAGCCAAGCAATGGACTGGTCCTTATGTCATCCTGCTGACAACACACTCTTCCCTAAAGCTCACAGGAATCAAGTCTTGGATGCACCACACACGAATAAAGTGGGCACTGCCTGAGCAGGACTTGGATCTTGCTGCTGCTGTCGATAGTGCAAAAGAAAGCTGGACCTGCACTCCTGAAGGAGATTTAAAATTTCTCTTTCAGAAAGGAACAGAGGCTCCCAAAGATAAGTGACACTGTTAGTGTTTATCCTATTACTATTTTTCGACAGTTGCTATACTTTATGCCCATGCTTTATCTGCGTATCCCAGATACTGGCTTTCTCAGCAAACTTATCCCACAGCCCTGCTCAGGATTAGGTCATAGGGCATCCTGTAGTCTCTCCAGTTTCTGATGCCACTACAGTTCCCTCTGCACAAGCAGGCATACCCCTCACTATATACTTGATTGCTTGTCTACGCATTAGATCTCACTTTGGAAGCTCATCTGCAACACCATCTCTTGAAATATGAAGCAGTCTAGCAGCTTCACTTGTTCATCAGTGCTGTCCTCTCAATATCGTGTATGTCACCTTATGAAGACAGAAATCCTTCTTCCTTACATAAAGGCTTCCCTCCATTTTTGACCCCCTTCTTCCTTTAGTAGATAGTGAGAATCTCTGGACCTTGGGATAGGTAAGACTATGCCTCTCAATAGCAGAAAGATACTATAGAAAATGAAACCTCCATCATTCACCCTTGTAAGATTACAAAGGCCCAGAGTTTTGAAGGGGAGAATTGTTACCATAGACAGGGAATGCTGGGGGTCTCCCCCATTGACCAACATGGCACAGAGTGAGGTTATTACACTGAGCACTGCCAAAAGCTAAGAAGAGAAATGATAGGGCCCCTGCACACCAAAAGCAAGAAAAATGAATGAACAGGGCCTGAGCACACAAAAACTAGAAAGATGAATGGACAGGGCCTGTCAAAGCTAGCAAGATGATCAGGTAGAAAAAAGTGCTCCCCTCCCTAATCATTAAGAATCTTGGGCTTGAGAGGGAAGGAGAGATGGTCTTTGAGGTGGGAGTCCACCATTGTCCGTAGTTGGGGCACCTGAATAAACTTCTTTCCTTTTGCACCAGCACCTGTGTCACAGTTTGGCCTTCTCTGAGGTAGGCAGCTGAACCTGCATTTCGGTTACACTCTCACCCCCACCACGAACCCCTCAAAATAGTGATTTAATTACTATGAGATGAAACCTGGGTGCTGGGACTGTTGAAAGCTCCCAAGATTACTTCAATATCCCACTCTATTGATTTGAATCCCAGTTTTCTTTTCATCACTATTGGTTCACTGTGCATTTTCCTTCATTTCACTTAGTGTAGCCTTCATTTTTTTCATCTAATTTACAACCAAAATCAACCAGTTCTGCAAGCATCCTGATCACCAGTGTTTTGAACTGTACATCTGATAGGTTGGCTATCTTTTGGTCACTTAAAAGTATTGGCTCTGGGGATTTGATTTGTTCTTCTGTTCGAACCATAATTTTTTGGTCAGGTTGCACCTGTTCCATATGAGGGGTGGAGCCTTAGGTGTTCACCAGGGTGGGGCAACCCAGTTGCTGGGTTGTGACACTGTGGGGGCGGGGTCAGAGAGGGAAGAATGGCGCTTGCTCCTCTTTCTCGGATTTTGGTCCCCTCTGCCACTTCCCACAAGCAAGTTGGGCCCTTCTGATGCTGGTTCCTGGGTGGGTGGGCTTGTGTACATTCTAGGACCCTGTGGGTCTCTGCAACAAATTCTCCTGTGAGGCTAGAAGTCTCTGCTGGCATCTTTTCAATTGGTACTTTTAGGCTTTATTTCCCAGTGCTGGGGCCCTGGGTTTCGCGGTCTGTCTTGCTGCCTGTTTTTGCCTAGTTTATCTGTGCACAACTGTGTGACTTCTGTCAGCCCCACGCTGCCTGTGCTCCCAGGTCTGGCAGCCACCGCCTTTTCCTGCCTTGACCTCTCTCCGTCAGCCACCAGTTCTGCCCCTTTTACTGGTCTGCTTAAATGTTTGTCAGACTTCTGTATAGTTCAATATTCTGTCTGTTGTGGTTGTGTTTTTGTTTCTAAATCTTTGTTGTCCTTAATTTTGGTTGTGGAAGGAGGCACAGTATTTCCACCTATGCCTCCATCTTGGCCGGAACTGAGATGGCTTAGCTTTTCCATAGTCTATTTCTTGCAATGGTTGGGCCTACAGCAATGTGGTCAGGATGGGAAGGCACTTTTACTACACAGTCTGGCTTCTTAATCTGGCTTTGTGTTTTCTGGCTCTATGTATGGACTCAGATTGACCAATTAAATTTTGTTTTTTTAGTTTTTGTCTTCTCATTTATATGGTGAAGACAACATGCCTACATCATAGGGTTGTTCTAAGGATTAGATAAATTTGGAAAGTTTGGGAAACTGCTTGGCACAAAGTCTGGTACCCAGAACTTGATACATTCTAGTCATCCATATATTTTGTTAAAATTTTGAATCTGTTTTTTGTTTATAAGAAAAAATTCTTTTAATCTTTGATCCCGAGAAAGTTACCACAGGCCTTCCTTTACTTATTATCTGAAGATTTCATAATAAATATATCTTTTTTATCACAAAGTTAATTTTGAACAAGAGAAAAGATGCCTTTCTTTCACTGCTGAGATTCTCGTCCTCATTCCCCCTCTATTTCTTCTTCTCTTCCAATGTCCTATAAAATGGGAGTGACTTTATGATGCACTGCACAACAGCAATCACACACTAATGTCTAATTTAGTGATCAGTATAGAATTTTTACAAACCATGGTAAAAAGCAATGAACAAAAAATTTAAGCAATTTTATTAATCTCCAAAGTAATAGCAGAGATACCTTCTATATTTTATGCCTTGTTTGGATTTTGATCAGATATGCAACTCAAGCCACCTGGATGAGATCTTATATATACTTCTGATGGTTGATTAAATCCCAGTTTTAAAGGTCACCAATTTTATTGCTGATCTCTCATAGCAGGTCTGCCTCTAAAATTATTATGAATATGCAGTTATCTTCCTCTAATGAATAGTGAAATTAAGTTTTCATCTGTTATTTTGTTTTGATGTTTAAAAATTATTAAACCAATGTAAAATTAAAATCACATATGCTTAGCTTACCTTGAGCAAAATTCAGATTTTTGGAGTGTGAAGGGAGGTAGAGAGATAAGTGTGCTGATTTGGAAGCAGTTTAGGCAACTCTTGTACCAAATTCTCTCCTGCACCCCAAGGCTTCCCTACTGGAATGCCTTAATGTTGAACCAAGAGATGAAATACTGGTCTCATCAGTCTGCAGGGCTCCTACCACTATTGGGTTTGTTGCCTCTGGGTGACAGTGACCTTGGCAGCTTATTCTTGCATTCCATGCAAATATTTTCATTTTTCATATGTGCCGTAATGTGAAAAAGATGGGAAGCACTACTTACATAGCACTATTTCTTTCAGTGAATTTTATATATTTTTAATTGATTTTAGAGAGAGAAAGGAAGGGAGAGAGAAAGAAAGACAGACAGACAGGTGTTGATTTTTGCTGTTCCACTCATTTATGCATTCATTGGTTGATTCTAGTATGTGCCTTGACCAGGGATCAAACCTGAAACACTGGCACATCGGAATGACACTCCAACCAACTAATCTACCTGATCAGGGACAAATTTTGTAGTACAATTAAAGTTCCTTTGGATATAGACTTGTATAATTCTAATATTCAAAGGGCAAAAATGAATAATTCTTAATTGTTTTAAAAAGTCATCCAATTTTGTTATTTTTTTTTAATTATGAAATAAAATAAAATTAGAGTTTGTTGTCTAAAATACATGATAGAGAGGTGCTTTTGCAATATATTATGGTATCAAAACCCTGGGCTTTCTCAGCTTGGGAGAGCTATTATTATCATAATGGTTGGATGATTCATTTAGGTCAAAAAATCCCATTTCAGAATATCCTTGAAAAAATACAATTAATATCAACTTCAGTCATGGATTTGGGAGCATTTAGTATGTTTCTAGCTCTGAATAATGACTTCTACACCAAAAAGTAAATTATGTCCTTCTTTTTCTCTTCTAGGTTTATATGTGTTTGGTTTCACTTGAACTTTACTTCAACCTTGAAAATAAATTGGGAGGAAGAAATATGCTTAGGTTTAAGACTGAAATAAGTAATGTAGAGTTTTCGATCAGGGTCAAAGTAAAATAATTCAATGGGTTGGGAATAGAATGTGGTATATATAGAAAGACTATGGAAAGATTGTCTAGAAACCAGAATCTGGGTTCTAGTTAAAATTTTAGAACTGGAAACAACTTTAGAAATATTAAATGAGAGAACTAAGGACCATAAAAGATTTTAGATTACGTTTCAAGAATAGAGTTAAATTATGTGTTTTAGCAACAGCGCTTTCACCAGACAAATTGTCCCACACTCAAATCTGGGTAAGTCTCTCCAATATCCGTCCTGCTACTGAGATGGGATTTCACAGACATCTGGAAACATCAATATTCCAATCTGGCACCAAAGGGCTGACTACTTCCAAACATTTCCTCTTGTTGCCTACAACCACCGCCCACCTGTCTCATCTCCATCTCCTTCCCTTGACTTCTCTTTCACTAATACTTCTCCCCTTGTACTTTTAAAGATACAGATTGCTTTTTTTAAAGATTGAAAAAAAATTTGAAGCAAGATTTAGACCTTAATCTTTGTATTTTAGGATATAACATAACACTTTGAACCTACTAGCTGGTTATTAAATATTTGTTAAATTAAAAAATTGGCAAAGAGAAAAGATCTGAAATCAGTCCTAAAGTAGAGAAAAACCCAAAACAAGCAAATTAACTTATATATCACTCTCACTGGGCCTGGGGAAAATTGCAGTTGCAAACACCTGCAGACTGGGTCTCTGCCAGCACCCAGCAGGAGTTAATCTCCATCCTCCCCGAGGCATTAGTGGCTACTCTATCATAAGTGGGCTCACAGGGGCTTCCAGAGTCACCTAAGAGCATCCCAGCCCTTGCCATCTTGTTCATGACAACAACTAGCAGACATAAAGTCTTGCTTTCATCATTTCTTTCTCATCAACGTTTTCCCCTCTTCTTAGGTATTTTGGTTTGTTCTCACCATAAAAGTCGTATAAAAATGTTGGATTGACCAAGCACATTTATCTCCCAACTAAGACCGCACTGAAATGATGGTAAAGGAAATAAAATATTCAAAGGACCAAAAGACAAAAGCAAAAACAAGAGAGAGGGGCATCAGTGGCTGGGAAATTTTGGTAGAGGTATAGCAGAGGGGATAGCATGGTGCAGTGGTAACTGAATGAAGAGCAGAGGAAACTGCTTAGGAGAAAGGTGTACACATGTGTTCAAAAGAAGTGCCACAAGGCCAACGGCCACTGAAGGTGGGAGAGTGTGTTGGTGTAGAATGGGGGGTGGATTGAAAGATCTGCATACTAACGAGTGGCCCGCCTCTCCCCCTGCCACCTTCCCTAGCTCTGAAGCTGGAGGGTTGCTCAGCATCTCTAGCTGCCTGCTTCCTGGCAGGAGCTCCAGTGCTTCTGCTCTGGAGAGGTGGAATGGAAGTATATATAAGCACTACTGCTCTACTCTCTGCTTAGTGGCAACCCACTCAGACCACTAACAAACAAGGATGTCACAAGAGAGATTCTCTCTCCGAACAATTTGAAGGAAAAAATCCTAAAATCACATCCCATTAGATACATTTGGGTTACTTGTTATTTCTGAACCAATCACGGCAGCCAGAGAAAATTAATGGTCTCATAATTAGGCCTGGGTATATGGTTGGGTCAGGGATGATTCCACACACACAAAAAGCGGGGGGGCTGTGTTATTAAAAAAAAGAAATGGGTTCTGGGGAGAAAACAAACTTATCCTCTATACCACTCCCCGTATAAAGTTGGATGCAGTCTCAGAGTAGTCACTGGTCAGGCTCTTTGTGGCTTGATATGAGCCAGAACCAGTCCCTGGGCCAGCTGGGACCAGATTTGCATATGGTACAAAATATGGTGATATCTGCATAATGAGTTATATCTGACTGTCTCCCTCAGAAGGAGTCAGTGACCGGGAACATTTCACATGAAAGCTTTTCTGCTTTCTAATACTTCCAGAAAATATTAAACTTTTTTAATAGCCTGCTCTAGCACAGTCACCACTGTCAGAAAATTTTTCTTTGTGCTGTTAATTTGATGTAATTCTTCTATTCTGTCCACAGCATCTCTTAATGTAACCAGATATAATTCTCCGTGTAATTTAAATGCTTATGCTTGAATATAATTGTAAAATTTTCTCCCTGGATGAATGACTTTCATTTTTAACCATGATATTTTATTTCTCAAACCCTTCATCATCTTTGTGGGTCTCCTCTGAACTGCCTCCAAATTTCCTGTATTTGTCTCAAGCTGTAGAATCAAATACTGAATATAATAATCTAGGGATCTCCACAACAAAGTAAAGGCATCTGCTTAGGGACACAGAAAGAATATTTTATTTTTGCAAAGCACTTCATAGTTTGAAAAAGACCTTCCCAGGCATTATTATGTTTTCTGAGGTATAAGTGTCTTTCTGTCCTCCGCCTAAACTGATGGTTGATGTGGGTCTGTACTGAGTCTGGTCCAGACTGGGAAAGCTCAGCACTCCAGTTTGGGGTCAGTTTGAAGTCCAAGTGGGTTCTGGGTTCTGGGACTGCATCACAAGTTCATATTTCTCTACACTTCTCTTGGACCAGAAACAATCTTGAGGATAAGATAAATCACAGGGGCTTTCCATGGTCTGGACCAGCAGCCTGCAGTAGAACATTCTGTCATGATGAAATGTTCTATATCTGTGCTGTCCCAAATGCTGGCTACTAGTTACATGTGTTAAGTACTGGGAATGTGCCTAGTACAACTAAAGAACAGAATGTTTACTTTTAAAAAAGTTTAAGCATCTAAGTTCAAATTTCAATAGTTGTGTGTGACTACTGGAACAAGCTCTGGACCATCCTTAAATCTGGTTCTAAGCTGATTTGGTTTCTCAGACAGAGCATTATGGAGCTTGGTTAGATCTTCATATTCTAGAAAGAATTTGATGGGTGAGACATACCTTAGTGGAATATCATTGTTTTCCCACTATATTCCTTTTTATGCATCTCAGTGTTGTTTGATTAAATATATTTTTCCTTAGGAATGCTAGCACTGTGTGACTTATTAATGGTTTGTCTACAGAAACAGATTAATATAGATACTTAGCTCTTTGCCTGGGCTGGTAGATATGTTTTCACATAAATTTACATGGGCACAGCAACAAATGCATGGGGTACCTAGAAGGTACATTAGCATGTTTTGGTTAAGACTAGCATGTTCTAGCTAGTCTTAAGGGGGGCTGAATTCTAACTACCTATCTGAGACTGCGATTGGTACTGCTAAGCCATGAATGGTGTGGAATTCTGTTTATGCTTGATGCATGTATTAGCATGAAAAGGTTATGTTAAAGGACACACATAATATGGAACTTGATCAATTCAATTCAACTTCTGCCTTATATTTGGGCTCCATTTTTATTGAGTTTAGTGTTTAAAGCATCTTAATAGACAAGCAGTTAGTAGACCAGCAAGGATGTGAGTAAGGAGTCACTCCTCTATTCTTACAGATAGAAACTCCCCAAATTGTGAATTTGTAGAGCTTTGGCCTGTGTGGCTCTCCTCTACCCATGCGCCTTTGATAGTTATAAGTAGGTATAGTTTTATTTTCTTTTAAAAGTACAAGAACTTCATTTATAGATGTTTGTTAACTGTATCATCTCTTTCTTCCTTTAACTGTTCTTTCTTACAGTTTCACTCTATTCTTTGAAGTAATCTTAAATTTCAAACAATCCTTCTACTCTTTATTTTTAACTGATGACCTTTATTCTGATTTCACTGAGAAAACAGAAGCTGTTAAGAAAGGAGTTTTCTTCCTTCTAACATTGAGTCTACTAAAGTACTTGCATCTCTACCCAGTTTTCCATTCCTCTATGTCCCTTTAGAATGGATGAACTGTTCATGCTATGAACTAAGGGTGAACTCCTGCGTATGCACCAGAATCCCTCTCTACTCAGCTGTTGATTGGCATTGCTTCTGAAATTATTGTCTTTCTCATGATCCATCCAAGTTGCCTTTTCAATTCAATTTTCCCATCCTCATAATATACTTGCTTTACAATTGCTCTTCTTCCAACCAACAACAATCACAGCAAACCTTCTTTTCCTGACATCTCTAGCTACTGATTCATATCTTGGCTTCATTTTACAGCAAAAAATTCCACAGAAGAGTCCTCTATTCTCAATGACTTTACTTTGTTAATTTTGTTTGGAAAAAATGTATGAGGATTTTTTTTCATTTTTTGAGAACTGAACAATTTTTTTCAAGCACAAAATGGACAGGTATCATAATGACTGTCTTTTGGTTTTTGGATCAACTTATAACTGGAAATAATTGTTTCTAATTAAAAGATGTTAAAGACAAAGTTATAAAAACAGGAAGAAAAGAAAACACAAGCATTCTACACAGGGTGTGGCAATGTTTTATCATCCAACACAGAAGGTAAATGTCTGTCTGTCTGTCTGTCTATGTAGGAGGCATAAAATGCTGCTCCCTTAATGTTCACAATCAAAAGATTCTCTTCTCTGTGCCCCATGTTGGGCTCCTCCTAGTAGTTTGCGTTCCTTCTTGCTTCAGAGTCTTTACTGAAGAATTTAGGTCAGTATTCGTGATCAAAGTTATTTTCTCTGTAATGGTTGAAATTTAATGAACTTTCCATGTCCTTTGCCCTCTGTTTCTGTGCCCATCACTCCCCACTTCATCCGTTAAGTAACTAAAATAATCTTGTGTGTATTTTTCCAGAAATTTCTTCATACTCATATAATAAGTAAGTGTAAATATTGGTAGAGTGGGGTTTGTTCTTACATTGGGATCATTTTATATCTACCTCTCTGCATTATGATATTCTCATTTATGTGGAAATATAACAGAAACCGACATGCTTCTAATTCAATCTTTTAATGACTAAATAATATTGCATGGTGTGGGTATAACATAGTATTTCCAATCATGACCTTAATGGTGCACATTCTCTTTGTTTCTAAGTTTGTAAAACCCAAAGAGGCTACAGTGAACATCCAACTCTGATAGTGAACATCTGTCTCTGACTAACTCCAGTTTTTTTTTTTATATATATTTGAATGTTAAGTTTTAGGGACAAATAAATTGTGTAATACTGACATAAATTTTTGGTGGACTTTCCCCTTAGTTTTGGTATAATTTTCTACTGGCAACTACTGCCATCTTCAAAAGTCTTCTGTCAGCCTAATTAGTGGTTCTCTGTAAGTGATCTTTCTAATAGCTTTGAAGATTTTCTCTGTTTCCTTTATGGGTCTGCAGTTACATTAGGAAATGTCTAGGGGTAGATTCATTTTTATTTGTATTTCTTTGACACTCAGAGAATACTTTTAACTGATTCATGCTTTTCCTCAGTTTAGGAAAATTCTTAGCTATCTCTTCATGTATTACTTCTCCGCTATTTTCTTCTCTTTTTCTGTAACACCTATCAGGCAAATTTGGGAGCATCTTAAGTTCTAATCCATCTCTTTTAAGTTAAAAAAATTATTTTTGTCTCTGTGTTCTGTGTTATGAGTGAATTTCTCAGTGTAATCTTTCAATTCACTGTTATCTCTCCATTGTAGTTTTCTCTAGCTCTCAAGGTTTCCATTTCCATAATCCTATTGTTTTGATTTCCAAGATTTCTAATTTTTATAGCTATTCAGTTCTCATCTCATTTCTGCTTATTTTTGTTATAAGACTTTATATTATATCTATTGCCTTCATAAAAATAAATATTTTAGATTAGTATATTACAAATAAAAGGTAAGCTGTACCTCTAATCCTGACATTTGGATGCAACTTTGGGTCAGAGAATGCTTCCTACCTAATTGGAGCCCACCTTCAAGGGTACCCAACCCTTCCAATACAGCCTTGAAATCTGCCGAAATCTGGATCTCCTTGGTAATATGTACAGCACTTTCTATTACAGGTCTTTCTACTGAGTCAATATTTTGTTCATCTTGTACAAATCTAAAATTTTTAGCCAAGTTTAAAATGGAAATTTATCACATAAATTGATGAAACATTTCTCAATTCACAAATCTACACTTTTCCTTAGAATGTTTTATGCTCACATACTGCAAATTTTTGCTGCTGTCATATTTATTCAATGTTACTTAATTCTCTAACTTTTAGTTCTGCCTTCTCACAACATCATTTAATATTTAACTTATGATTTAATAATGACAAATGGCTGTTTTATGCATTACAGGCAAATATCTCACTTTTTTTTTCAACCAGATTAGAACTACATTCCAAGTAATAGAATTATGCTGCCTCCCATAAAGAGCAGCCTTGGATCTAACCTTGGGTCTATCCTTGATGAGGACACAACTGAGCAATAAAAATAGTGTGGTGAGGTTTCTTTTGCAAAGCTGAGAGGCTATCACTTGAGAAACCCGTGTTAGCCCAGGGGCTCCTGTACATTGTCTCGCCACTGAGATGAAAAGATGTTCAGGAGATTGTTTCCTCCTTGACTGTGGTACCAAGAGTCTGTATTACCCTTTCTGATGATACTAACAAGTAATCTAATATAATTTGGAAAATCTAGTCAGTTTGCCTCAAAAGCTGTTCAACTTTCCAGAGTCTCTGGAAAACATTACTTGGATTCTGAAGAACAAAGTCACTAGAATGGAAGTATCTCAGGGTTTGATCACTCAGACTAGTGAACACTGGAAAAACTCAATTTCCTGCTGTTCCCAAAGGTTATTGAAAGATACTGCTTTCTGATAAGTTTCCACAATCATTCTTAAGAATCAAAGGTCTTATATATGTAAGATAAAAACAAATGACAAAAGGCTTTTGGTTTTGTGTGTGTGTGTGTGTGTGTTTAACTTTTGAGCTTTGAAAAGAGCCACTTGGAAAGCCTAAAACACAAATAAGCATATTAATAAATGACACTCAGCAAAATGGAAGATTCTATATAGTTATTCTGTACATAACACTCAAGGAAAGGAAAGCATTTGTTAAAAAACTACTTAAGTCATGCAAAGAGTTTGGTTAATAATTTAACCAGATGAGTAGGTGCCTTACAGGTCTGACTTTCCTAGAAATTTTGCCTTGAGGAAAGGGAGAGAAATCAGAAGGACTCTTTGCCAAGACAAGCTGCTAATTTAGTTTTCTATTTTTTACAATGTATTTCTTAACTCACCAGCTTCACCATCAATTGTCACAAAGGCGTTCATGGATACTGATAGCAAGTATATATTAATAATAAAACAATTAACACATTTATATAATCTTTTTCCTCTGGAAAAATGATTCACCTACACAATGATATTGCATTGTACAGGAACAGATTTACTCTTCCTTGGTGGGAACGTCCATATTGATGCTGCATGTTCGACACACCAGGTTTCCCCAAGTAAGATAATAAGCACCATGCTTTTGAAAGTTACTAAGTAAATAATTACTTACATGGTAATTAGGTAAAGGAAAGTGTTTAAAGGTCATATATGTTAATGACTAAGGTTTGAGGAACTCTGGCTTAAGGTATTTCTTCTTTTAACTGACTTTGTTGGGGTGACGCTGGTTCCCCAAACCATACAGGCTTCCAGTGTACAACTCAACAAAACGTCATCTGTACACCTCATGGTGTGCCCATTGCCCCAAGCAAAGTCTCTTTCCATCTCCATCCTCCCCACACTTTGCCCTTCCATCTACCCCCTCATCCTCCTCCCCTCTGACTATCACCACACTGTTTGTTGTCTGTGTCTATGTGTTATGCGCATATGGTTTATGGTTAATCTGCTTAAAGCATTTTTAAACAATAAAAGATGATTCCTATGGAGGGAAAAGAGACCACACTAGGATTTTGGCCAGATATTTTAAAAGAATGGATTTCAGAGAAGGAAAAAGAGAGATGTATTAGGAATACTGGTAGAGGGTTAGCCAAATATGGCTAGGGTTCTTTCACACAAAATCCACTCTTGAAGCCACTGGCTTATGATAAAAATAAGTCCCAAGCTCATTTGGAACAAACAGCAAGAAGTGCAACTCATCTAAGGGTTGAGTCAGTTTGAAATTCGACCTTCAGTGAGGTTAACAAGACAGAGAAAAATGTGCCCAGACAGAAAAAGAGACTCCCAGAGCTGGGAATGGAGATCTCCAAGTAGGTCAACAGAAGGCTCAAAGGGTCACTGCCATATACATAGATGAAACAAAAAGGAGTTTCTGAGAGTCATCAAAGACAGTGCTTTTCTCTCCCAAGGATCTGTACATGATGTCAGGGCCCAGGAGGAGTGGCTCACCGAGGGTGGGGGCAGCTATCATTGTGTGGGATTGTTGCTCTATGATGATAATATAAAGCAGACCAAATTTAGTTGTTTTTATTATTGTTTTCAAATTCTCTTGAGAGCCATGGTCTCTCTGGATGGAAGGCTCTCACCACCTGTGTGCTTACATGCCTGCAGAGTGTCACTGTGACCGTGGAACTGCAGGATAAGACATGTTGAGGTCTGGGGACATTCAGTCTCATGTCTTGAAGGTCAACTGAAAAACACAGCTCTCTTTGGAAGAGATCTCTGTGGAGGTGCAGCCCGAATAACTTGCATTCCCTCTCAATCCAGGTAAACCAGGATTGTTTCCAGTAGGCCAACTAGAGGGATTACCAGACAGGAACCAGCTGATGAGAAGTTTGAAGAGGGAAGACCAGAGAGATAAGTGGGCACAATAAATGAGGTATATGCCAAACTAAGGGAGATACAGAAGGAAATAATGGATTATCGGTAAACCTCTTACACAGTTCCCTGGATTTATCTTTGAAGTGCATCTTTCTCCTCTTGATTTGGGAACTCTAAAGCAGAGACTGCAGCATCCTGCTATACTGGCGAAGAATCAGAGGCCCTGTGGTAGTTGGCATCGCTCCAACTCCTTTCACGCCTCCAATTCTGAGTGGGCCTGAGTGACACTGAGTAGAGGTAGAACCTTTATTTAAGATGAAGAATTACTGAATTTTATTTTCCTCTTTAGCTAGGTGAATTGATTAGAAATTCTACTGGAGGAATTTGGCAGAGAACCCAAAGTGAGTTTAATATAGAAAACTTGGTAGACAATAAGAGAGACCTTAGTCCAGAATTGGAGATGGTTTCAGGGAGAATGCCTTCTCCCAGGGAAGGCCATGCCTTCCCACCAAAATGCCCCCGTGGTCACACCTGTGCTGACTACTCTGTGGGTGCAGACTAGCAAGGCAGAGTGCTAAATTTTCAATGCTATAAAATAGTCTTCTAGGTCAAAACTTTAAAAAAAACACACCAATAAGCTGTTATCCTCTCTATTAGCTTTCTGTGGGAAGAATAATGCATGGCATTAGTTTTTGCTTCCTTTAGTGCCTTGGGCTGCCTTACAAATACATCATTTGTGTGGTGGTGGGGGTGGGGGAAATGGTGTGGATGGAGCAGTGAGGGAGAGGAGAGAATAATAACCACAGAGCCTTTCATTTGCACACATTGCCAGTGTTCCCGCTGATTAACATCTTAAGTGGTTATCTGAGCATTCTGTATCTACTATCTCTGTTAACACTCACTTCTTGTAGAGATAACATTTATTTTCCATGTTGGCAGCTATCTGAAGTATTCATTTACCTTCCTGACCTTGGTTCTCAGTTTTCCCTGAAGCTCTGATGACTGAAAAAGTGAAATGATCTTCAAATTACAATTTACATCAACTGCATGGCCCATTTGAGAGTAAAAACACTCACAAATCTTTTGTTGCACTTTCTTGAGGGATGGTAATGTTAAACTGGACTGATGCTCACCCCTCTTATTTTATAGCCAGGGGATACCTGCTCACCTTACAGGTTGCCTGCACTTTCCCCTGATCCCACAGTACTGCTGGGAACTTTAGCCGCTTTGACTTTTAATTTTTTTTAATCTGTTGTTATTGCTTCTTGATTCTTGTTCCTGTCTTTCACTCAGTTAATTGGGTACCACAGAAACCAGGCCAACAGAAAAGTGACAAATCCTCCTGTAATGTGATTAATTAGGCCTAGGTAGGAGGAAGGAAGCCACATAATTTTCCTCTGTCTGAAAGGTGTGATGACAAATGTAAACCATCAGTCAGTCAGAGTAAGGTTGTACTGAAATAATACCAATGTCTCTTGTCAATCCAGGGAAAATATCTGTCAAGCTCCACATACTTGAAACTCAAAGACTATTTTTCAAGTCTCAGCCATTTCATATATAAATATCCTCATGTAAATTGTCATTGAAAGCTGTTGAACCATAGGACCTAAACACATTATGATCTTCAATTTGAGAATAATCAGCAAAGGGCCTAGAGTATAAACTGAAAATCCTGCTGACACATTCCAGCATAATGGATTTCATGAATAAAGAATGTGACACCTTTGCAGGTAGTAAGTCTCTCATTTCAGGAGTTATTCAGGCACAGTCTGAGATGTTGAAGATATCAAGTAAGGCCTGAATTATTATATTACTTTCCTAGGACTGCTGCTACTAAGTACCAAACCACAGTGCCTTACAACAATAGACGTCTATTCTCTCACAGTTCTGAAGTCCCAAGTCCACAGTCAAAGGTGTCAGCAGGACCATGCACCTTCTAAGACTCTGGAGAGAATCTTCCATGGTTCTTCCTAACTTCTGGTGTTGACTGTCAATCCTTGGCATTCCTGGACTTGTAGCTACATGATTCGTCTTTGCCTCTGTCGTCACATGGCATTTCCTTGTGTGTCTGTGTTTCTGCCTTGTTTCTTCTTATAAGGACATCAGATATTTGGTAGTAGGGCCCACTCTAATTCACTGTGACCTCATCTTAGCTTGATTACATCTTCAAAGACCCTGTTTTCAAATGAGGCCACATGCATAGATATCAAGAGTTAGGACTTCAACATATTTTGGGGGCAACACGATTCAACTCACAAGGGTCATATTACTAGTAATGTCCCTGTGAACATTAAGATTTCATGATTCTCACAGTGGGGTAACATGGTTTTGTATACTTTAAGTGAATGCTTGGGTATGACATCCCTAATTATTTCCTTCGGAGGAAGTATATTAAAGGTATTAAGGAATGAAGGCTATGTCCCCAGATCTCAGACTACAGACAAGTCTCCTGAAATGATTAAGTGTTTGGTTTGCAGCCACAGAACCTTCTCTATAGAGGTACTTCCCATGTCATATATGGTAATTAGTTTTCTCACTGAAGGGTCTGTAGCCAAAAATCATTTATTCATTCAACATATGTTAGTGGAATACGTTGTCTTTGTCATACACTGCACTAGATGCTAGACATGCAAAGATGAATAAAATAATTCCCCCTTGGTCTAGTGTAGAAAAAGGCTTGCAAGCAAAAGCTCACAAAGTTCCCTTGGAACCATAAGGGACTATGGGATCACGGGAGCTAGATTTGTTAGAAAGGGAATGGGTGTCTTGAAAGGTAGTATTTGAGCTGAGAAATACACATTGTTATTTGGCAGATGAGGTAGGAAACCATGTTTGAGGCAGAGAAACAAGCAGATGCTAGGCACAGACATGTTAAAAGTCAGGTAATGTGACTGGATTGGAAACGAACAGAGGAAATAACCTGACGTTATGTAGGAAAAGTATAATCAAATCAGGAAGATCGTAGGAATTCCTGTCTGCAGAACTCAGAATTCACGAAAAGCTTTTAAAATATCTGAAGCCAAGCTGCAACCAGGAAGAAATGTTTCCTAGCTGTATTTCAGGAAGGGAACCACGGCAGTGTGGAAGGTAAAGCAGAGTCTAGGGCCACAAGACCGTGTAAGAGTTCCCAGCAGTCATCCAGGTAGGACACGAAGAAGGTCTGTGTTCAAAGAGGGGCAGCAGGTGTGGGGAGTAGCATGTGAATTCAATGGACAGTTGGATGGGAGAAATTAAAGGACTTGGTGGCAATTTGGAGAGAAAGGGGAAGGAGGGAATGAACAATTCCCAGCAATCTAGATTTGTTTACTTTCATCATCTTAAAACAGATAAAACATAAAGAAAAGCTTGCATTTTTATTAGGGCAAGATAATGAACTCATTTAGAGACAATGATGGGAAAACCAGAGTAAGAGGTCAAAGAGAGATCAAATCTAAACTCCAGCTCAAGTGAAAACCAATAAAGGACTTAGAAATATGTGTCAGATTAGACCCAGGTTATGATTCAATCACTAACAAAGTAACTCAAGTTGTATATTACTGTAGCAAAGTTTCAGATCTCCCACCCCCACCTCACCTCATTTGCAAAAAAGGTCCAACAAATTGTATTCCACACACTACTTCAAAAGCACGTGCCTACCAACTGGAAGTTCAGTCATTTCCTTTTGTTGTTTAGGTTCAGCTAGTGGTGGCATGTATGTGTATGTAGAGTTCTTTCACTATCTAAAGATTTAGAGATGGCAAATTAGACACTCCAGAAAGTAATTTCCAGCAACTCTACCTAAATAATATATTGAATGATCCCTTAGGGATGGATGTGAGATGTGTCTTCCAAAGTGTTCAAGTTCTACCCTGAATTTAAGCAAAGTGGAAGAAGCTTCATGGAACTATATTATCATGTTTCCTCAGAGGAGCATATTTTATCTTTCTGAGAGTTTAAGTGCCTTTAAGGGAGAAGTTATGCCTCCTCTTCACTAGCTGTCCCTGTAACAGGTTATTAGATGAAGA
This sequence comes from Carollia perspicillata, assembly GCA_004027735.1. NCBI lineage: Eukaryota > Metazoa > Chordata > Mammalia > Chiroptera > Phyllostomidae > Carollia > Carollia perspicillata. Next base: position 1,175 of record PVKM010023319.1, on the reverse strand, counting down.
CTCTATTCCAGCTGAAGTTCTAAAGACTGAAAAACAAAATACCAAGTACCTCCATATTTTAAAGTGAGGTGTTAGACCATTTATGCAGGACAAACTGAGAGGCTGTGGTTTCCTGTGGCTTCTGTGGGAATTTGAGGAATGCATGTGTGTGCCTTCTCCTCCTCCCTGCTCCACTCCCATCCCTAATGGCAACAGGACACACCCTGAAGGTCTCCAGAGAGGAGAGGACTATAAAAGTTTCTGATGAGTAAAATGGTCAGTTTTGAACATCCAACCCACTCGCTAACACTGCTGGATAAAACAGTATCATTTCCTTGGATCTCCTCTCACTCAGTGTTTGGCTTTGGAGGAATGAGTAACCCAGCCAGGAACTGGAGAAGAGACAGAGCCAGGAAAAGAGAACATGCCCTCATATCCCTTTTCTCTGCTGAAGGCTTCTAATCCCAATATAGGCTCAGGATGAGGAAGAAGATAAATTTTCAGCTGGATAAGATTTGGGATATTTGACCAACACACTGAGCTTTGATGATTACAAAATTGTTACACCACAACGGTTTTTAAATACCAAAACAAAAAGACTAGTTTTTTGTTCTAAGAATGATAGGATACTACCCTAGGTTTCTTTTAGGAGCAGAATGATCTGCCCTGCACTGGTGAATACCTAAGGCTGGGACCCTTACTACATATCAGGCATTCTGAGACAAAGAAATATGGCCGGAAGAACGTGTTGTCCCTGGAGATGTTTTGTGTAAAGTTGAAAAATAAGATATATTAGGTTTCTTAAGAGAATATATAACATAAATAATGTAGAAAATACAAAAGAGTCTAAAGACTAAAGTAGAGACAGAATACAGACTAGGAAAATACATGGGGGAAATTAGGTCACTAAAGTATGTACCATGAAGTCCTGCATAACTACTAAAGCTTGGCTGCAAATTTGGTTCTGGTTCTATATAACCCAGTTTCCTATATAATCTAGTCACCTAGCATAATCAAGTCAATGAATGAAAGGATAAAAGGGGTCAGTCAGATAAAGGCTCTTGAAAATCTGATAAAATCTGACCAAACAAATAAGTGAAGTGCTCTGCCAATTATAGGCAGAAGCAGAAGAAAAAGAAGGAGTTGGTACTGTGGTGAGTCAAAACCTCACACAAACAGAAGTGATAAGGAGCAGT
>PVKM010023318.1:0-21236 GCA_004027735.1 Carollia perspicillata | reverse complement strand
TGATTCAGTTCTGATGCGAACCACCCAGCGTCAGCACGGACATCACAAGTTAAGGGTGCAGTCCCCAACCGTACTGCCCTCATTTCAGACACCAGCCACAAGTTTGGGAGGTCCCCAGCTTACCCACACTTGCAACCACCTGGCTTAAATTTAGGGAAGTTCCCATGACTGCCTTAGGTTCAACTCTCCTGAACTGCTCAGAAATCAAGAAAGCATTATGCTAACAGTTTCAGAAGGGTCCTGAATGCAAAGCTTCCTTCCATATCTTCTTGCCCTGGAATCAGGATGGGTCACTTTCCCAGGCCTTAGTGTTCAGAGTTTTTATTGGGGTTTTACTACTTAAGCATTATTGGATCATTAGTTACATAATTGAACTCAATTTCTGAATATCACTTCTGAAAAGGCTCAATTCTCTATAATTAGATGGTTGGTCTTTCTAGCTTGACAAGCCTACCGGTGTGGTCCTGCGGCCCACAGTGAATAATGAAGACATTCCCGAGGTTTAAAAGCTTTCTCCGAAGAACCAGGGCCAAAGGCCAGTCAAGTTCTTTGTTATGCAACACTTGCAGAATAAAATCAGAAGTTTTCACCAAGGTCTACAAGGCCTAGATGATCTGGCCCTAGCCACTACTACAGCCTCATCTCCTACTATTCCTTTTTATTGATTCTCCAGCCATACTGACCCCCATGCTATTCGTTAAACACATCAGGTATTCTCAGATGATGATTTTTTTTTAGGTTGTATTTATTTATGTTTAGAGAGAGAGAGGAAAGAAACATCAATGTGCAAGAGAAACACCAATTGGTTGCCTCTCACATGCCCCCAACTGGAGTCCTGGCCCTCAACACAGGCATGTGCCCTCACTGGGAATCAAACTGATAACCTTAATTTATTTTTAGAGAGAGAGGCAGGGAGAAAGAAGGAGAAGGAGAGAAACATCAACAAGTGAGGTAAATGTCAATTAGTAGCCTCTTGCACACCCCCAACCAGGGACCTGACCTGCAACCCAGGCATGTTTGACCGAGAATCAAACTGGAGGCCTTGCGGTCTATGGAGCAGCACCCAGACCACTGAGCCACAGCAGTCAGGGCTGAGCTCAGAACCTCTGTGAATGCTGTTCCTTCTACTTGGGAAGCTTTTTCTTGTAGATAACCAATGATGTCCTTCCGTTAGGTCTCTGTTCTAATATCTTACCAGAGATGATTCCCGTACCATTTAATTAACAGTAGTCCTCTTTTTCTTCCTGCTTTATCCCCTTGCCCTGTGTTTTTATTCTTAAGTGCAAAAGGTACTTACCAAATATTTGTGGAATTAATTAGTTAATGGATACTTTTGTATACCTTTTGAATTTTGTGAATGTATTATTTAATCAAAAATAACTTCAAAGAATAAGGTAAGAAATATAAATTTAAATAAAGCAATTTTGTTCCATAAGCTTATGAAATGCCTTGTATACATTTTATATATATATAATCTTTTTTAATTGATATTCTCAGTGTGGAAGCAGAAATAATTTTTTCCCCTCTCTGCTCCTTCAAGACTTTGTTATGGTGCTATTAATAGCATTTATTATAGTGAATCCCGAAAAGAAGGCCACTGGCCCTAGGAAGCATCAGCTCTGGGTAAAAAAATAAAAATAAAACAATTTTTAAAAAGTGCTATTAGAAGCCAAGACAGGAAGATGTTTCTGGACTAATAAATGTTTCTAGACTAACAGGATTTGAAGATCACCACTCAAGTGAAACTAAGAAACTCGTTTTGGTCAAGAGGTGATAGCAAAAGTCAGATTGCAGCGAGGATGGCAAATACTGGGTCCCTTTATAAAGATTTGATTGTAAAGGGAAGGAGCAACAGATGCAGGGCAGAGGGAACAGGACATAAATGGAGGCTTGAGTGAGAGGTCAGCTTGGGAAGTTGGCCTTAGTGGAAAGAAGTGGGAGCACTGCTGAAACGAGGGCAGGACAGGGTAAAGATTTTGAAGAGTTTGGGGGAGGGAAATTGAAACCGTTCACTGGACCATTGGATCAGGCCCCTGTGCTCATTGTCCGGGAAGAGAGTAAGAGAAGGACTTGATGCGAGGGATGGTTCAGAACAGTAGGTAGAGTAGATAAGACTCAATATCTGCAAAGTAGCAAAAGAATGTTAGCAATTAAGGTAGAATTTGATGTCCATTTGCAGTGATTGATGAAGATTCAGGTTGAGAAAGGAGACAAAACTGGACACACTCGTATGGAAAAAAAATGGAGTTCTAGGGACAAGAGATGGAACTTTAAGACAGAAAGTTGTGGTTATGCAGAAAATATTCAGAATTGTGAAAGACACAATTCTCAAGCCTTTAAAAATGACTGAAGAAAGCAAAACCTGCAATAGCATTTTGAAGTTTTTAAAATCATTTTAAAGTTGTTTTTTAAACAACTTTGGACTCTTTCTTTCCTGAGTATTTTGCTTTCACAGTGATTCCCTAACATCCCTTGAGGCCAGAAAGAAAATACTGATGTTTAATTATGACACCCAAACTACCACTGCACAGAGTTCATTTCCATCCAAGTAGGGGTTTGGGTGAAAGCAGCGCAGTAGAACGTGATTGCTGAGAGAAAGGCCAGCGCTTACACAAAGCACTTACCCATGACAGAAAGTAAGCAAACTGCTGTGTGGGCACATTCACCGGGGGAGAAGGTAACCAGCCCACGCATCCATCATCTTCCTGCTAGTGCTTGGAGGGACAGCCAGGACAGGGAGCATGGCGTGTTTCTGTGTGCAGCAAGAACCAATAACTAGGGTCATACTTGCTTGAAAACATTTTTTTTTTAAATAAAGATTTAAAGTTAGGTTAGGTGCCAGCATATTCCCTGCATTCCTAAGGGTGGCTATGATAGCTCTGTTGGCACTGAGCTGCCTTGGTCTCTTTTTAGACAAGTCAGGTTTAAAAAGAACAGCCTTCCCACACCTTCCATTAATTTCTCAGTATTCTGCTTGGAAATGATTGGGGAGCTTGTTAAATTTGATTTTGGCTTTACACTGTTCACAATGTTCAGGGGTGACTTTTCTGGACACTTTGTTACTCAAGAGGCCCATGGGAACCAGAAGGGTCCCTAAGATAATACTCAGACAGGAAGTGTCTGGTGTCGGGCGCTTCTGCTGCTCTCATAGCTGAAAGGCAAGTGTTGAAACAGTTATTGCTGCTTGGCCTCCAGATATTCTATACAAAGGCAAGAAGTGAAATCAAGTTCTTAGAAGAGGGTGTGAAATGAGGGATGGAATCTATGTGGGTTTAACACATTACACAAAAATATATATTAAATTCTCCTTAAAATGGCATAGACACTCAATGATCACAACTTTCACTAATCAAGTCCTTAAGCTTTGTTTTTCCTTTTTGTTACAAGAACTGGGTTTAATGCTTTTGAAAATAAGGCTCTGACATCTTTTATATCCTTGGACCAATCCCTTTTATAAGGCAAACCCAAAGCCTTCCTTATAGTGATAGTTTGTTTCTAAAAAAGGAACTATATTTAAAAAGGCATATTAAAGGGTGGTTTCATTCATGTTTGATTGTCACTGTAGTTTTGATAATTTTGTTGTTAATACCATAAACCTATGTTAATTAAAATTATGTATTATACCTTTTTAAAGAACGTTAGGCTGAATCTTTTGATGGGAAGGCAGCTTGCTGGTGCCATATCAAATGTCTAAAATACAACCACCTTCTGGATTATTTCCAGAGCTACATTGTTCTTCTCTTTCTTTATTCAGATCAGTCTGATTTTTATGTAATAGTATGGGTTCTAGAAAGAGATGGAAATGTTTGGTCCTGTTTTTTACATTTTGTCTAGAATAATGTTTAAGCGTGGTCCCAGACCAGTAGCATCAGCATCGCTTGGGAACTTAGAAATGTACATTCTTAGGCATCACCCTGGACCTACTGGACCAGAATGTATAGATGCAGGCCCAGCGTGTGATTTTTAACAAGCCTCCAGGCGATTCTGGAGAACATTAAAGTTTGAAAACCCCTTGGCAGAAACTAAGTAGGGTACACACGAGCTCTGTAAAAGCTTTCTGTACAGCTCTTCCCTTTGCTATCTAGATCCTCAGGACACCATCTCTTTTGAGATCTAGGTTCCATTTATATACTACTGACTTCAGCATCTTTCTTTTCTCCCTCATTGAAAACACGCAGTTTTAATATCCATGAAATCATTGTTCTGTTCTTCAGCAGCATTTTCTCCTGTCTTTGAGGATATTTTTTTCAGTTATAGTTCACATTCAGTATTACTTCTGTTAGTTTCAGGTGTATGAGATTATCTTTAAGTAAGGAACTAGGTATTAATCTCTTGGAAAGAGGAATAAATAGAATGGATCACCTCTATAGGGTACTTATGTAACTCTGGAATTCTATTTATATTACTATTAACTACAAGATTCACATGAGTCCAGAAATAAGAGGTTATACATGTTTTTCTGTTTTGATGCTACTAAAATAGAATATTTTTTATGAGAGCAATATCAGGGAGTCCTTTTATTGTACCTTTAACTGAAGAAACATTGGTAGAACTCAGGTTGTGTTACTGTGTTGCTTTTTTTTTTAAGTTTTTACACACAAAATTTAAATAATGAATGGTGGTTATACATAATAACTGTTCACATCAGCTAATTGCGGTCACTGTCCAAGCCTATATATCTTTTTCCCTAAATTGTTAATAGTTGTCTGTCCTGTTACGCCAGAGGTCCCCAAGTTTAGTGATTCACCAGAAGTCACAGGGCTCAGCCTGTGGTTGTACTTACAGAAAAGATACTGTGGTGAAAGAATACAGAGCAAAATTAGCAAAGGGGAAGGGACATGGAGCAATGTCCAGGGAAAACCAGGCTCGAGCTTCCAGGGTGCCCTCCCAGTGAGGGCATACAAGATGCACTTCACTCCCCTAGCAACGAGTCGTGACGTGTGAAATGTTATCTACTAGGGAAACTCAGTGCCCAGGTTTTTACTAGCACACTCGCAGTGGCAGTCTCGACTGCATAGCATACCAAAATTTCACACTCCCAGAAGGAAAGCAGGTATTCAACATTAACTGTATTGTCAGTACCAAGAAGTTAGGCACAGTGAGCTACAGATTTGGGAATGGTGTGCGCCTCTAAATTCAGGTTTCAGCAGCCTGCCAAGGGCCATCCTTGTGAGCAGGCCTGTCAGAGGACAGCAGTCAGACCTGCTAGGCCTCTTTTCTGCGTGGCTGTCCTAAGTAAATTAGGGTGTGTTTTATTTCTTTTAGCTACTGGTCTTGATGTGTGTATGTATCACAATGTCCTTAGAATGTAAACTCATGAGGACAGATAACATCTACTCTGTAAACTCCTGGTCAAGCATCAAGGTGAGTGACACTTAGAGCTGAGCCTCTGATAAATCCTTTGCTGCTTCTGCTCCTGCCGTATGCCTGTGTTGCCCAGTGCCTCGCTCCCCGTTGAAAGGCTGCCCGGTCTTCAGTGCTGCGCTCCACTCCCAACTCGGCCATGGAGCCCCGGCTGATTAGACAGCTGACTTTGAGCTCTTCTCTTTCTTAGTTCCAGGGGCCCACAAAGTCTTGTGCTGTTCGTTTCAGTAGTAGATTTTCTACTACTACTTGAATTTTCCCATCATTTCTTCTTATGCTTGCCTGTCATCTCCTGTCAGAATACAAACTCCTTAAAGTAATCTAATCTTTTTTTAAGAGCAGTTCTTCAACAACAACAAAAAAATTGATTATGTAAATTACATTAAAAAATAAACTAAGTAAAATGATTAGGCCTAGCATTCTTGTATTTTTAGATATTTAGAAGTAAATCAAACCAACAAGCTTCCCCTTTAGAAAAAGTTGATCCCATAGATTTGATCAGATATCAGATTCCAGAAAGGGCAACACTGTTCTACAGAAACTTCCTGTGGTTTGAACAAAGGATGTCAGGAACCAAATTACAGTGGTCCTCAGTAGTTCACTAAGCCTGTTATCTAAGCTATCTAAGAAGTCATGCCAACCCAGTTATTGATTACATACTATGTTTTGCCAAACTTGCCCCAACCTACAGTTCTGGGAAGCCATTATCATTAAAGTCATAGTGATAGCTGTGATTAATCATACACCACTTTTAGCAAACCAAATTGAACATGTTGTGTTAGGCAAATTTCAATTATCCATAGTGCTCTTGGTCCCATTTTCCATCGACAGATAAAGACATTTCTGCTGCCATTCTTGTTTTATCATTGAGATGCTGGACACTTTCATTTAAAACCGACTCCATTGAGTACAAGATTTAGAACCAAGGACAAGAAATTAGAAATGTTACCATTTTTTTAGTATTATTATATTCTTGCCCAGCTTCCCTATTCTGATTTCCCCTGTGGAGATCTTGACTGGCAGCATATACCATGGAATACCAAATTCAGACTCCAAGGTCTACACAAATGACACTTGCTGCCATTTAATACAAATAAAACCCTTCTTTGTCTCTGATTTTTGCAGATACAAAGGAGTGGATAAACGGAGACCCCGAAGCTTACTAGAGAAACTGCGATGGGTGACCCTGGGCTACCATTATAACTGGGACAGCAAGGTATTCGAATTTTCTCGTTAATTCCATTGTTTTCTATTTTTGTGCTTCCTGGGCCCACAGAGAGGGATTTCCTCTGGCCAGTCTTACAGTATCATATTATGCATTCACAGAAAGATCTCTTTTATTTATCCCCTCCTAAAATCCCATTGACACAGTATCCCAAGAGGCATGGATAATTTATCAAGAAAAAATTTTTTCTCCCGATGCCCTCAGGTTACGTTATTATATCAGAAGTCATCAGTACTGTCTGTAAGGAGCTGTAAGTAGGTGTTAGAAAAATATCAATTTTTCTATACTGCCTTCAACAGCAGTAGTCAGTTATGACATTTATTTCCATTATTGTGTAGTGTTTGTTGAGCATTTATTTCCTATATAATATCTTCCTGGAGTAAAAGAAGATCCATGTACTTCTGGTGTTCTCATCAATCCACAGAAGGCCTTTAAAGATCTAGATGCCTCAGCCTTCTGTGTAAAGTTGGAGCAGGAGACAAGTGGCAAAGAATGTCCTAAAATTAACAAAGTTCCATGGGCGTTTTGTTTTGTTTTGTTGAGGTATGGTTTTTTTCCAGACTTCTATGCTTCAGAGAATGTCTCCTTTATCCCTGATAGTACAATGTCTCTTGTCTCAATGAGATATTTGCCACCAAGTAAAAGGACTAATTCTAAGAGTAAATTGAATAAAACAGAGTGAAATAGACTATCTTGCTTCTAACCAGTTACTCTCTAAAAGCTCTATAGCTTCGGTCAACCCAGCCTATTAGCATGTATATTAACTGATCAAAATAATGAGTTACCTAAAAATTTTTGTGATACAATTCTTATTTTCAGTGATACCGATTTAGTGGAAAACTGAATATCTGTATTTGAGAAAATGGCCGTGTGCGTGTCTTCAGAGTAGACAGCCTTGCCTTCAACAAGGATAGTACCTATCTCATGGGTAGTTGGGTACCTACGTGATTAATGCCTGTGCGGTGATTACAACAGGGCCTGGGTGTTCTGAGAGTCAAGTACATTAACACAAATATTAGCTGGTTGTTTTCTATGATGTTATTTTTATTGTTGATACTGTAATTCTCCAAAGACCTTAAAGTGAGCCTCATTTACTAAGAAAAATGTGGAGTGAAAATTATCAAAAACTAAGTAATCAGAGAAAAGTGAAAGAGAATTAAGAAAGAATAGTGCATAGACAGCTTGGAGAGGGTTCAAAGCCCAAAACAGAAATTACTTCATTGTAGCACAGGTGGAATAGTGTTAGACTAGCAGCTCTGAGTGGTTTGATGTCCTGCAAGGATTAAAACTTTAAATGGCAGAGAAAACCTGGACGTTCTCTAACTACACCCTTAGCGTTGAGACATTAAATAGGAACTCTTTTTCTGTGCAGTTCAGGAAAAGAAGAAAAAAATAAAACGGAGATTCCAACTGAAGAGGGTTGGCCATCCACCAAAGACTTCTCACAAAAGTCTTCTTGAGCCTGAAATGAAAGCTTGCTTCCGGCCGAAGTAAATGCATTCTCTCCAGAGCCATGACTCTGTTGCTCCAGATAGAATGTGTCATGTGAGATACAGAGTGAGACAGAAGTGAATTTTCTGATCAGATTTGTGGTTGTTGAGCAGAAGGGGGAGTGAGAGGAGCACCTCCAGATTAAGGAAGGGTGTTGGGCTGCTGCAGCCACAGAGCCAAAAAGCCTCTCCAGCTCATCTACGCAGGAGATAGCTGTCTTTCTCATGATGTGTATAGACTTTGTACAGAGTGAGTGTTCTGGCCTTTGATTTTTTTTTAAGGTTTGGTTATTTATTGATTTCAGAGAGAGAGAGAAACATATGGGCCCTGACCAAGGATCAATACTGCAACCTTGGTGTATCATGTATGCTCTAACCAGCTGAGCTAGCTGGCCAGAGCTGGGGTTTCTTTATTGTTGTTATTTGTTTATTTTTAAGAGAAGAGGGTATTTGTGGTCCTTAGATGCTAAAAATAAAGGAATTTCAGAGTGGTATGTGCTAAAAGTGACTTCCATGTTAAGGTCCTGCCGTGAGGCATGGTGTAAGTCAGTTCAGATGTCTTGAGCACGTTATCCCCACAGAGTGACCAGTGAACCCAGCACTAAGCCATGTGGCAGTCTGAGGGGTCCATAACCAAACTGGCAATAAATAGTATTTGAGTGGGGGTTTTTTTTTTTTGTAATATTTTATTAAGGGAGACGTAAGGGAATGTGATAGGGAGAGAAACATTAATGTGTGGTTGCCTCTTCTGCACCCCCTACTGGGTACCTGGCCTGCAACCCAGGCATGTACCCTGACCGGGCATTGAACCAGTGACCCTTTGGTTTGCAGACTGGCACTCAGTCTGAGTTGCCTTTTTTAAAAAAATAAATAAACTTTGGCCCTGGCTGGTGTAGCTCAGTGGATTGAGCATGGGCCTGTGAAGCAAAGGGTCACCCATTCGATTCCCAGTCAGGGCACATGCCTGGGTTTTAAGCCAGGTCACCAGTAGGGGGCACATGAGAGGCAACCACACATTGATGTTTCTCTCCCACTCTTTCTCCTTCCCTTCCCCTCTCTCTAACAATAAATAAATTTAAAAAAATAAAATAAAATAAATTTTGTATTTTAGGATAGTTTTAGATTTACAGAAAAGATGAAATGTAGTATAGAGAGTTCCTATATACCCTGTGCCCAGTTCTTCCTACTATTAACAACTGTCTTTATTATTAAAATGGTACCTTTGTTTCAATTAGTGAATCAGTAGTAATACTGTACTTTTTCTGTTTCAGGATACCACATTACATGTAGTCATTATGTTTCTGTAGGCACCTCTTGGCAATAACTTTTTTTTTTTAAGAAGTTAGGTCATCTTTTTTATTTTTTATTAATCCTCACCTGAGCATATATTTATTGATTTGAGAGAGAGACATCCATGTGAGAGGGAATCATCACTCAGTTGCCTCCCGCATGCGCCCCAGTGGGGAATCGAACCTGTAACCTAGGTATTTGCCCTGGCTGGGGATTGAACCCACAACCTTTCGGTATATGGGTTGATGCTCCAACCAAATGAGCCCCTCCGCCAGGGCTGCAGTAACAGTACTGAGTTACCTTTTAACCCTAAAAGAACTGTCCTGTTTGGGATTGAAGTATACTAGAGAGAGGTTGTAGTCATTGCTTAATGTGTAGACTCCCTAGTTTATCTCTGCACAGCAGTGTCTGCTGTACAATAGGCACTCAGTATTTTGAATGGCTTATTGTTAGACTCTGGGATGCCTCAAAAATGGATGGATAAATCATGCTGTGCTAATCATGTAAACCAGATGATTTTTAAGTGGTAATTAACCTTATTTCACAGTTTCCTACTTTCCTGAGATCATTGTTTTTCTTATTTTCCCTACTTTTATTAAAGAAATACTCAGCAGATCATTATACACCTTTCCCTTCTGACCTGGCTTTCCTCTCAGAGCAAGTAGCTGCTGCCTGTGGATTTCAGGGCTTCCGAGCCGAAGCAGGCATCCTGAATTACTACCGATTAGATTCTACGCTGGGCATTCACGTAGATAGATCTGAACTTGATCACTCCAAGCCCCTGCTGTCATTCAGGTAAGTTTGTTCTGGAGATTTGGGATTACTTTTTATCACCTCATTCCGTTTCTAAAGCATGTTTAAAATAAAATAAAAACATTGAACTTTCTATTTTTTAAGTATGTTTTATTGATTATGCTATTGCAGTTTTCCCAGTTTTTTCTTCCCTTTATTCCCCCTCCACCCCGCACCCCCAACCCTCCAGCATCTCCCCCTCCTTAGTTCATGTTCATGGGTTATACATACAAGTTCTTCAGCTTTTCTGTTTCCTGTACTATTCTTAACCTCTCCCCTTTTATTTATTTATTTTTTAAGATTTTATTTATTTATTTTTAGACAGAGGGGAAGGGAAGCAGAAAGAGAGGGAGAGAAACATCAATGTGCGATTGCCTGTCATGTGCCTCCCACTGGGGTGCTGGCCCGCAACCCAGGCTTCTGTCCCAATTGGGAATCGAACCAGCGACCCTTTGGTTCGCAGGCCACACTCAATCCACTGAGCTATACCAGCCAGTGCTCCCCTTTTATTTTATGCCTACCAATTATGCTTCTTATTCCCTGCACCTCCCCCTCCCATATTTCCCCTCCCCCTCTCCACTGAAAACCCTCCGTGTGATCTCCATTTTTCTGATTCTGTTCTTGTTCTAGTTATTTGCTTAGTTTTTGTTTTTCAGGTTCAGTTGTTGATAGTTGTTTGTTGTCATTTTACTGTTCACACTTTTTAATCTTCTTCTATTTCTTAGATAAGTCCCTTTTTAACATCTCACATAATAAGGGCTTTGTGATGATGAACTCCTTTAACTTGACCTTAATCTGCTCTTCCATTCTAAATGATAGTTTTGCTGGATAGAGTAATCTTGGATGTAGGATCTTTCCTTTTATGACTCTTCAAATACTTCTTTCCAGTCCCTTCTTGCCTATGAGGATTCTTTTGAGAAATCAGCTGATGATAGTCTTATGGGCACTCCTTTGTAGACAACTGTCTCCTCTCCTCTTTCTACTTCTAAGATTCTCTCTTTATCTTTAATCTTGGGTAGCTTAATGATGATGTGCCTTAGTGTATTCCCCCTTGGGTCCAATTTCTTTGGGAGCCTCTGGGCTTCCTGACATCCTGGAAGTCTATTTCCTTCACCAGATTGGGGAAGTTTCCCTTCATCATTTGTTCAAATAAGTTTTCAACTTCTTGCTCTTGTTCTTCTCCTTCTGTCACCCCTATGATTCGGATGTTAGAACACTTACAGTTGTCCCAGAGGTTCCTAAGCCTCCCCTCATTTTTTTTGAATACTCATTTCTTCATTCTGATTAGATATTTGTTTCTTCCTTTTGTTTCAAATTATTGATTTGAGTCCAGGTTTCCTTCCCTTCACTTTGGTTCCCTGTATATTTTGCTTTATTTCACTTTGCATAGCCTTCACTTCTTCCTCTATTTTGCAGCCATACTCAACCATTTCTGTGAGCATCCTGATTACTAGTGTTTTGAATGCTGCATCTGGTAGGTTGGCTATATCCTCGTCACTAAGTTCTTTTTCTAGAGTGTGGTCTTTTCTTTCATTTGGGCCATATTTCTTTGTCTTGGCACACCTGTTAATGTTGTAGGGGAACAGAGTCTTAGGTATTTGCCAGGGTGGGAAACCCTCTTTGCTGTGATGTGGCACTGTCCTTGGGGAGGGGTCAGAGAGGGAACAGCGCAGCTTGCTTGCTCTGCTCTAGCCCCTCTTTGCAGCAGTCTCTTGTGTGAGACTGGGAGTTCCCCCCTCACCCCCTCCCCCCACCGTGACATCCCCCACAGTAGTTTACAGCTAGCTTGAATTTTTTTTTTTTTAGGATTTTTAAAAGATTTTTATTTATTTATTTTTATAGAGGGGAAGGGAGGGGGAAAGAGAGGGAGAGAAACATCAAAGTGTGGTTGCCTCTCGAGTGCTCGCAACTGGAGACCTGGCCCACAACCCAGGCATGTGCCCTAGACCAGGAATCAAACCGCTGACCCTTTGGTTCGCAGGCTGACACTCATCCATCCCACTGACCCACACCAGCCAGGGAAGCTCAGATCTTTAGTTTCCTGTTCAGCCAGCCCTGCCTCTCTCGTACAGTCCACCACCTTGTGGAGACCTCTCAGCCAGCTCCACCTTGCCCACGTGGTCTGTGCCTTGCCGTGTGACCTCTCCTCTGGGCTGTCTGTTTCCTGCCTCTGCCCCTCCTACAGTCGGGGTGAATGTTTCTTTAACTCCTTAGTTGTCAGAGTTCCATGTAGTTTGATTTTCTGGCACTTCTGGTTGTTAATTATTTTTAGATGGGTTGTTATCCTCCTTTTGTCTGTGCGAGGAAGCTAAGCATTTCTACCTACACCTCCATCTTGATCAGAACCCCTATATGCATCCAAAAACATTAAACTTTTTTAAAAAATGACTGGATCTATAATTTTTCACTTCTGGGCATTTTAACAATGTATCATAAGTAAAAGTAGCATAGTCCTTTAAGAATAATAACCAAATTACAGTTAATGTTTCTATTGAAGATGCGTGGAGTCTGCCTTTTGTAATGAGAGGTATTGTCAGTGTCTGTGGAATAGGCACGGGGAAGGCCATATAGCAGAGTGAGCGTCTCTTCTGGAATACAGAAGAGCAAAGCACACGAGCCTAAATAGGCCCCTCTTGTCTCCCTAAACATAAGTTTGAATTTATACAGAGTACTGCACCTGTATCTGACAAAGAAAGTACCTGACAGAATCTTTTATTATTACCTTACCTTTAAAATGAACAGGAATGATGAATACAGTGAAGGGCTTAAATATAGTCCTCCCCTCTTCTCCACAGAGGGTACATTCCAGGATTCCCAGGGCACACCCGAAACCACAGACAATACCAAGCCCTAGATACACTATGTTTTTTCCTTACATACATAACCTGTGATAAAGCTGAATTTATAAATTAGGCACAGTAAGATTAACACAATATATTGTAATAAAAGTTATATGAATGTGGTCAGTAGTTTTGGGGGATCCCTTGTGCTGAAGTCTTTGGATAGGCTCAGTGCTGGGCACAACACGCTGCTGTCGGTCAGAACACATTGTCGGTTCGTGTCTTCCACCCACAAACGCGATGCCTGTTCCATCTTCCCTGAGCGCTCACCACGCACTGTAGCTGTAACTTCCGTAGTTTGAGGTGCAACAGCAAAACTAGCACAAATGTCTCTTTTCTTCACAAGCTCACGAGCAGAAGATTTGTCTGACTGTATCTTAGCAACCCTAGTACACAGTTTTTTTTCTTATTAAGTCAAGAACTTCCACCTTTTCACTTAAAGGAACCACTTTTTGGCTTCTGTTTGGAGTATCTGAATTGTTAGCATCACTACTTTTATGCTTTGGGGCCATTATTAAGTATAATAAGGGTTTATTAAGCATAATAAGGGTTGCTTGAAACAAACACCACAATACCCGGACAGTCAATCTGATAACTGAGTTACTACTAAGTGACTAATGGCGGGGAGTGTATACCACATGGATTCACTGGACAAAGGGATAAAAAATCGTGTCCAGGCTGGATGGATCAGGACACCCACTGCAAGATCTCATCACACTACTCAGAACAGCATGCAGTTTAAAATTTACAAACTGTTTATTGAAGAGTTTATTTCTATTTAATAATTTTGGACCGCAGTTGACAACATGTTACGAAACTGCTGCAACCAAAACTGGATAAAGGGTGACTACTGTAATTTTATTGGAAGACTTAAATCCTAAAAGAGGCATCAATAAAGCTTATGTGGGTAATGTTAAAACTAAATTCTTACTTTGCTTTTTTAACTGCTTCAAATTTTATGTCGCCGCAGTCCTGTGGGCTATGACAAGTTCAAGTAGCAGATTATGGATTAGTCACTCATAGACACAAGCCAAAAGAGAAGGAGCATAGCACCATTTGAAAAGGAAGATTTTGGAGTAATAAGCATTGAGCTGAAATTAGGAAATAATGCAGTCAGCAGTAACATTACCAGCCACGGTTAGTCAACAGAAACTTACTGTTGTGTGTTGTTTTACGTGTTTTTTTGTAGCTTTGGACAGTCTGCCATCTTCCTCCTGGGTGGCCTCAAAAGAGATGAAGCCCCCACAGCCATGTTTATGCACAGCGGTGACATCATGGTAATGTCAGGTTTCAGTCGCCTGTTGAACCATGCAGTTCCAAAGGTCCTTCCAAGTTCCAACGGGGAAAGCCTGCCTTGCTGCCTAGAAACACCTCCCCCAGCTGTCGTCCCCAGAGACTCCGTGGTAGAGTGCTGTTCTGCGGAGGACTGGCAGGTGTGTGCCAGCTACTTGAAAACTGCTCGTGTTAACATGACTGTCCGACAGGTACTGGCCACAGACCAGGACTTCCCTTTGGAACCCGCGAAGGAGAATAAAAGAGACATCACTGCTGAAGATTTCTGCCACTTAGACGACGAGAATAGCCAAGTAAAACGAGCTCGGTTAAACCCTGACAGCTGAGACCGGGAGAGCCCATTCCTTTTACTTAGGCAGATGTTACCGTAAGTGACCGTGCCGTTTTGTATTGCCATGGGCTTCAGCACCAAGACAGGCCAACACAGAGACGGGAAAACTCATCATTGTTCACACTGTTGCCTTGGCACCCCTTCTGAAGAGTAAACTGACTCATCACGTACACCGGTGCCTAACCAGGACTGGACCAGACAGGTGTTCAATACGGTCCAGTCCTGCTTAGGCAGTGACATATGTGAGAAACCCAAGGAGGTATGACGTTCTACAAGAGCCTTCTCAGCCTCGCGATTACCTCTGAGGGAAGTAGAAGTGAGTTTCCATGGCTGGGGAGTCTTTGAATACCTCAGATTTTATTAATGGGAAACGTGATAGCCCTCCCACCAACCCATCTAGTGATTTTGTGATAAAATTGTGGTTCCATGAACCAACCATTAGTCTCGCCTATTCATTTTTCCCAGTAATGTCAAATCTTTTGGTCCTTATTTTCCATCTTTTCGGGCCTTCACAGAAGAATAGACCATTAAGACAATGGAAATGGAAATCTCGCCCCCTAGAAAAGAAATTAATCACAGCCATCTCTTTCCTAAAATGTAAATATTTATAAACTCAAGGAAAGGGAACAGTAGTTTCTCCAGATGTCTTTTAGGTCTCCAGACTCTTGGCTTTTTAAGGCTATTTTAATTGTTGGGCTGAAAGAATTCCAGGAATGTTCTGTACTGTTTTTACTGTGAATAAACTTACTTGGTTTTAAATTAAAGATCTGTATCTATCTTTGAGGATTAATGTATCTGGGAGTAGTTTTTTTCTGTGTCTGCTTACTGTATTATTCCTGCTTTTAAAGTCCTCTAGCCATTTCTACCCTACACCATCCTGCTCTGCCCTAAGTATAAGTACTCTTTGTGGCTGTCTCGGAGGAGAGAATATTCTTTGATACCCCAGTCACTGCTGTCTTTATTAAGTGTAGACAGCTGGAAAATACATGAAGCGTCAAGTTTTAATCTTTGTACCCCCACCAACTCAACCCAGTATACCCTTAGTGAAGTTACTGTACATTTCTCTGGCCCTCAGTTTCCTCATTCGTAAGGTGAAGATAATATTTACTTCCGTCTTCCTAGAGGGAAGTTGATATTTCAAATGATAATGGGAATTTAGTGCTCCTTTCTGGAAACATCTGGGCCAATATTTTACTTCTGTTTGGATGCGTAGGAACATCCCAGCTTGCTTGTATGGATGACTGGTTGGAAGCCATTGTGATAACTGCTGCTTGCGATGTGATTTGCTGAATTTTCATTTCTACTCTGTCCTTTTTCTTACAAGCATTGAACATTGAGTTTATATTGTAATTCGTGGTAGGTTTTTGATTGATTAGTTGATTGATTTCAGAGAAACATTGGTTTGTTGTTCCACTTATTTGTGCATTCACTGGCTGATTTTCCTGCGTGTACCCTGACCAGAGATCAGACCCACAACCTGGACATATGGGGACAATGTTCTAACCAAGTTAGCTCCCTGGCCAGGGCATGTAGGGGTTTTTGTTTGTTTTGTTTTATTTTTTTAAGGACTAAAAAATTAATAGAGTAATCCTTATGTGTAACTAGTTTCTAAAATTAGTCATTATAGCCCTGGCCAGTGTGGCTCAGTTGATTGGAGTGTCAACCCATATACCAAAAGGTTGTGGTTTCAATTCCCAGTCAAGGCACATCTCAGGGTTGCAGGTTTGATCCCTGGTCTAGATGTGTATAGGAGGTAGCTAGTCAGTACTTCGTGCATTGATGTTTCTCTCTAAAAAAAAAAGCAATGGAAAAATGTCTTCAGGTGAGGATAAAATATAAGTAAAAATAAGTACATTATAGGAAATGCTTATATACTTTAAATTACCACTGGAAAAATTCCTTAAATTTTCCATAATGTAAATTATATGTGACCCACTGCAAACCAACATTCTGTTTAGTAAGACCAACAGAGTCAGCTTATCCTCCAGCATCATAGTAGATTGCTCTTTATTCAATTAAATGTCATATAAAGGTGTTGACTTGTGTTTAGGGGCAACGTTGTACCAAAAATACATACTATAAACTCACACTCCACGAAGCTAGGTATGTGTGTCCTGAGAAGCAGCTGGAAACTGATGTCAGCCCAGAGACTAGCAGATTCCTCTGCAGCCCAGCTCCCTCTGTTTCAGTGACCCACCAGACATTTTCTAAGTCAGGTCAGCAAACTACGACCCGCTTCCTGGTTTTGTACTGCCCATAGACTAAGAATAGTTTCTACACTTCTAAGTGGTTGGGGGGAGGGAATTAAGAATAATATTTGGTGACACATGAAAATTAATATCAAAATCAAATTTGTGTCCATTAAGTTTTATTGGAACAGCCACACTGTAATTCATTTACAGGTTATCTAGCATTGCTTTCATGCTAGACCGACAAAGTTGAGTCATTGCAGCAGAGACCAGGTAGCTTATACAAAGCCTGAAAGGTGACAGTCTAGCCTCTTACCGAAAACATTTGCCAATACCTAAAAGGAAGCTAGACCCCTCTGGAAAGGAACCTGATACCAGGGTAAGGGTCTAAGGTGATGATATTCTTTTTTCTCTGTTATTTTATACCACCAGTGCCAGAGTATATTCATTGTGATCCAGTCTGTCTGTGACAGACACCAAGAGTGGAGTCGCAGAGGTTGGGACTAGGGAAATTGGTGCTCTGATACTCTGATGGTGGGAATGTACCTATATTTTGTCGTATATAATGCATACTTTTTTGCTCAAAATTTTAGGGAAAAATGAGGATGCATATAGTACACATGGATAGTACTAATTCCATTATCTGTATAAATGTTTTTAATTCTTTTATTTATGCTTATGCATTAAACTCTAGGAAGCAGTAACGATGACCGTATGCAAAATAATACCCTGGAATATGATGATGAGTTTTGTTTCTAAATAAAAATAATTGAATTTTAAAAATTTTAATGAAAGGGTTTTTTTCCTGAAAGTTTGGGCCAAAAATGTGGGTGCACATTATACACGGAGAGTGCATTATACCTAGCAAAATACGGTAAATTGCTGTAACCTCTAAGGCACAGTTTACAAGTATGTTAACATGTAATTTCTACATCCCAGTGTGACCAGGGCAGTTCCGAAGTATGTCCCCTTTTCCTCTCAAAAGTGATTTGCTTTGATGATAAATTACATGGTCATTCTAATTACGGTTTTTTTAAGATTTTTAGAGAAAGGAGGGAGAAAAAGAGGGAGAGGGAAAAATCATGTTAGAGAAACACTGAAATTTCAGTTCCCTCTCTCACGTACCCACCTGGGGACCTGGCCCACAACCCAGGCATGTGCCCTGACAGGGAATCAAACTGGTGACCTTTTGGTTCACAGGCGAGTGAGCACTCGGCACACTGAGCCACACCAACCAGGGCTTCACCCTAATTACGTTTTAAAATGTGTACCATTGCACCAAACAAATTTTACTTCTGGGAGTTTGAGTCTAAGGAACTAATTCGAGCTGTCCACAGAAGTTTTGTGTTTGTCGTAACGGTAAAAGTTGGAAATAAACTCAATAGCCAGCAACAAGGATTTGGTTGATGAAATTCATGTACTCTTTGAATAAACGGTTATTGAGTACTGTTCTTCGACTGCACAAAGTGCCTTTGTGGCACTTATAGCCTGGTGGGTATGACGTGAGCCCACAGTGGAAAACTAGCCGTCAAAAGTCATGTTTTTGAAGAATAGGTAGAAGTATGACACTGCACAATGTTGAGTGAGAAACCCAATTATGAAACTGCCTAGTAACTTCATTTTTACAGAAGGTTTACATGTTTTTAAAAAACCGGAAGGATACGTATACCAAAATGTGGACGGTGGTAGGGTCATACATTTGTTTATTTGTGCCTTTGTATCGTTCTGATTTTTTTACATTGAAATTTTTTTTTAATTTTTTAAGAATAAAAAAACTTATTTAAGAATAAATTTTTTTGTTTAAGAAGTATTCTGACCTGAAATTCTGCCTGTACCTGAAATTTGTTACACTGCAAATCCAGGAACATAAATATCGTCTAGCAAAGGGGCTTGTTTGATGCTATTAAGGAATAAAATGCTATATAGCCACTGTCAATCACGTTTTAAAGATACATTTAATAATCGGAAGAAAGCTCAATATATTAGCTGAGAAAAACACCTTAAAAACAGCACGCACGGCATTTTACCAGTGTTTTTGTATGTAGTGGGCACATGCACAGAAGAGGCTGGAGGGTCATAATGTTACTCATTATTCCAAGTTTTCCATAGCGAGCATAAATCGCTCTTTTGAAAAAGGCCTTTGTGATGTGTTTGAAAGGGGGCGCGTAAGGCGCACACTGAGCTCAGCGGCAGCGTCTTTGGAAAGCGCCAGCTCGCCTTTCTAAATGTGTGCCCTCGTCAGTTCCACCCCAGTCTGAGCCCTTTCAGTCACTTGATCTCCCGATTGCTTTAAACTATGACTGGCTGAGGCGGATCCTGTCACTGCTCTTTACTGTTTTCAGAGCCCCTTGCCTGTTTCTAGCGCCCTGTGCCGCGTTTTTCCTCGGAGGATCCTAGGCCCTCAGGGAAACGTGGACGTATTGCTGAATACCCGGGACACACTCAGCAGCACCTGGCTCGCCACGTTCTAATTTTCCCAATTCCTTTCCTACTAAGATAAGCTGGTCTTATCCCTTTTCTCTTTTCTCTTAATCTAAAAGGTTCGTTTATTAGAATAAGGGGAAAAAAACCCTAATACCCTAGGTGGTTTCGACTAAGGCAAATTAGAATGGTAATGAGGCAGAAAAGGAGCCCAGGGAATTATTGATCTCAGTGTGACTGGGGCTTGAGGAGCTAGGCAGGAAAGATACCTCCTCACCTATTCTGTTACACAAGGTTACATTGGGGGAAAAAGCAGTGCAAATCTACTTTCTTGGCCTGGGTAGTAAATATTTACGGACATTCCTTTTGATTAACTATCCTATCCAAATCTGAGCCCTCATGGAGAAAAGTTCATTGGGCCTCAATTTATTGGTAAAGACAGTTCTTAATAAGATAAAATGATACTGTAGATGGAAAGTGAAATAGAGTGGTTGTCAGGAAAGCTAAATTTTAATAACTCCAGTACTTACCTGTGTACCTTGAAAAGTCACTCAGCTGAACCTCAACCTTTTTGAGCCACAGTTAGTATTTTTAAGCCCCACTTTGCTCATTTGGAAGGAGGTTTCACCAAGTAACCCTGTTACCTGTAGTTCTGCAATGCTATATTTCTGAAATGTGAAATTAATCTCAGTTTGCATAAATAACAAGCAAAGCCATCCCATGGGCAAGAATTTTGGTAAGGAAATCCAGCATTAATCAAAGAGAAGCAAAACAGGAACTTCTCAAGAAAACAACATAGCCAGTAAGCATGTGAAGAGACACTAACCTCACTAGTAGTTAGAGAAATACAAATTAAAGCAGCGATGTATAAATCTGTACCCATCCATTGGCAAAATTAAAGAGATTATCATCTCGACTGGTCTCGCTCACACCTGACTTCTAATCCCATGGTCAATGTCGGCTCTACCTCTCAAGTACCCAGAATCTAACCACTTCCATTCACCTCACTGTTACTGCACTGGCCCACGCCACTGTGATCTCAACCGGATGATGGCCATGCCCTCCTAACCGACTCCTTCCATGCTTGTCCCCACCCCTATCCCCATTGCTGATTCTTAGCACAGCTAAAGCAAGGCTGTTAACACGCAAGCAAGATCATGCGACTCTTATGCTCAAAATGTCGTTCCTTGAACTGAGCCAAAGCTGGAGTCATTTCAGGTCCTGCAAGCCCCTCCTCGGTCTGACCCCCATTTCCTCTTGGTTCCCTCACCAACTTTGTTCAAGCCACACTTCCTCCTTGCTGCACCTCCGACGAGACCAAGCAGGCTCCTAGCCTGAGCCTCTTTCCTTGGCAGTTTTATTTCCTTCACCCAGAGCACTCTCCAGATTTGCACTCTCACTTCCTCCAAGGAAGGCTCATGTGTCGACGACTCCACTCCACATCTCAGTCCCACTGACATTCCTAATCTTCTGTTCCATGCTGTATTTTTTCATAGTATTTATGGCCAAATTCTACATAACTGGCAAAATAAGAAAATAGTGCCTTATAAGAAGATGTGATGAATGATAGTTATTGTGTCCCTCAACTAGACTATCGGTGCCACAAGGGAGAGATGTGCCCTGACTTCCTGGAACAGTGCCTGCCTGGCACTAGTCATTGCTCAGTATGCGGGTTGGCCAGACAGGTGGGGTTTTTTGTACTGCGGCTCTAGTAGCCCTTGTCTTTAACGTCACTCAAAACAATTTGTTAGATTGTGTTGTGGCAGCTGTCATATCAGCATGCGTGTTTTAAAAAAAAAATCGAAATTGGTGAATGTGTATGTAGCCATTTTGATACTGAAAATGGACAAAAGCAGGGAACATTTTCAGCATATTGTGCTTTATTATTTCAAGAAAGGTAAAAATGCAACTGAATTGCAATAAAAAAGATTTGTGCAGTGTATGGAGAAGGTGCTGTGACTGATCGAACCTGTCTAAAGTGGTTTGCGAAGTTTCGTGCTG
>PVKM010023317.1:0-21239 GCA_004027735.1 Carollia perspicillata | reverse complement strand
AGCTGCGTTTTACAACAAATCCCGCAGCCCAGACCCTGCAAACAGCACCACTGTGGCATCCCTGATATATGGCAGGGAATTAGCTTATGTCCCTGGCAACCAATTCTTGGGCTAAAAATAGTTGGCTTGTGGGTACACCTGTCCCTCCTTAACATTCAGTCTCTGCTGGTGCCAGAAAGGAAACGCGTCTGGGGTCCAGGTCCTGCCCGGGTGCTGCAGGCAGGTGTCAAAGGTTAAAACGGCTCTAACAAATGAGACTGCCAAGGAATTAGCCAGCAAGACAGGGGCCTGGCTGTGTTTTGTTGGGGAGGGGAGCCAGGCTGAACTGTTTTTATTTTAATCCTACAGGCTTTTTCTTTTCAAAGATTTTGTTTATTTATTTTTAGAGAGAGTGGAAGGCAGGGAGAAAAAAGAGGGAGAGAAACATTGATGTGCCAGAGAAACATCGATCAGCTGCCTTCCCTACGGGCCCCAACTGGGGACTGAACCTGCAACCCAGGCAGGTGACCTGACCGGGAATGGAGCCAGCTTTTGATTTGCGGAGGGACACCCAAGCCACTGAGCCACACCAGTCAGTGCAATCCTACAGGCTTGTTTGAGTAGAAAGCCACCTTCCAGAGATCCCCCTGGTTGGTCTCCCAGAATACTCCCTCTACATCGTCTCCCCCTCCCCAACACCGCTCCCGGCACACCCTTCCAGCCCACTTGTCACCTTGGGCTGGTCACTTCTTTTGCGGTTTCCTCAACTGCAGAAGGAGCGATGCAATGAGTCCATCTGTTTATGTACTGGATTCTCAGACATGTGGACTCAACTTCCAGTATTTCGTTCCAAATGTCCTCACACACATCGAGGTCCCTGAAATGCCAACACATTAATGTGCAAACGCCCCGCGGACCATCAGGCAGCACATCCAGTGAGACGAGCCTTTGTCAGATGCTGCGTGCTAATTTTTCCCCTGAAAAAATCACTTTAAAGTTATTTTAAGAGCCCAGTCCAGCTTTAAAAATTCCAAAATCCCTATTCTAGAGCCGCTTACCAACAGTAAAATACCAACTGCTCCTATAAAATAGGTTGTTCACAAAGTCTTGCCAGTCAGTCACATGTTAGTATAAATGAGTCTATAACGCCCTTTCCTGGAAGTGGAGAAGGAGCATGGAGTCATGGGGTCCTTTATGGGGGACCCGTCATGTTAGGATATGGAAAGCCTCACCTGGCTTCCTAACACCCCTGTGAGAAGCCCCCACGTGGAAGTCAAGGGCCTCCTTAAACTGTGGCCCCTGCCCAACGTGCCAGCCTCAGAACCTCCCAGGCACGCCCTGCTCCAGGCCCACGGGACTTCTCGTTCCCCAAAGAGACCAAGCACAGTCCCGTTTCCGGGCCTTTGCTCAGTGGAGCCTCTGCCTGGAATGCCACTTCCCCTTCTCCCCTCCGTCCCCCTGCCACGTTTCTCTGTTGGTGGGAATTCTCCTCATCTCTGCAAGTATAAATTCCACCACCTCTTTTGTGAAGCCATGGCTAGAATGAGCCCTTCTGAGTCCCTCTCCCCTACCATCTTTAGGAACCACGTAGTGTTAAAGCCAGAAGAGCTTAGGGACCATCTACGCAGTCAAAATATTTTGACTGTGACCCCTGGTAAGAAATCCACTCTCTACTGTGACCTAGCAGACACACAAAGAGACACACACATTACACACACATGCACACAATGCACACACATACATACTCAACCACACACGGGCATAGCCACACATGGGCACCCACATGCAAACACACGTGGATGCAAAACACACGTGTATGTGCATACCCACAACTGAAAGAAGTTTATCTATGTGACACTTTCTTCCCTCTGCCACGTGCAGTGTTCTGATGCTGTGCGTGGCTTCCTTTATTTGGAGTGCTGGTTCTGACTCACTAAATTTATTTCACCATCTTGTAACGGGTTACAAACTGCAGCTTGCAGAGCGCTGGCCTAGTTTAACCCCTTGTATTACAAAGAGAAGTACCGAGGTCCAGAGAGAGGAAGGAACCAGCCCCAGGTCACACAGCTGGCTGGCGCAGCTGCCCCTCCTCTCACACATGGAGCCCTTCGCGTAGCAGCTGCTCTTGCAAGTTTATAGATCCACGAGAACAGTGGCCATGTCCCTGCGCCACCACCCCTCCTGTGAAGCCTGGCCCATATGGGTCCCCAATAAATGGCTTCTTTGGAATGCTGAAATAATGATGAGACAGGGTTTGGGAGGCCAATGACAGACCTGCCAGAGTGAGAGATTAATAAATGCAGCGCCACGGCCTGGAGACCAGGTCCACCTTAGCTTATTAGTGGGGCTGGGCTTTCCCAGGGACTAGAGATGCTGAAATTGCCATTGGAGCAAAAATCCTGCTGCTGAGTCGGGGGAGAGGCAGAGGCAGGAGGAGGGGAGGGTGGATGAGAGAGGCGGAGCTGTCGGGGAGGGGATGTGCGGGGTGGAGGGGGGAGGTTGGCAGGGGCAGCGGGTGCTCAGTGCTCTGTGCAGGTTTCGGGGCGTAAGCGGGGCTGCAGTTCATTGAAAATCTGAACCAGCTCCAGAGAGAATGGAACTGGGTGTCCTTTGACCTCTTCCTGTCGTTCTGGGAGAAGCAGCTCAGGAGGTAGACGAGGCGAGGCAAGGATGTGCACAGGGAGAGATGAGAGATGGTGGAGACATAGAAATGAGCAATGCGGAACAGCTCTGCTGAGTTAATACCAGGCGCAACGCAGCTCAGGGGTGGCCTGGAGCCACTTGAGGCCTGCACAGCCCTCTCCCTGACCCCTGCCTGTCACCTCCATGCCACATCAGAGCTCAGCCACCCTGGGAGTGGCAACTCAGAGGGAGGTAGCGGCTCATGCACCCACCACAGCTCCTTGTGGGAAATTAGGCCCAGGTGTGGGCAGCCTGGGAGGGACAAACACTCATTCATTGACAAGATGAGCAGCTACTTTACCCACACCATGCCCTTGAAAGACAAGAGACTTAGAGTTGGCAAGCACAGACTCCTCAGGCAGCCATCTCCTGTGTGCAATACCCCAAGCATCAGTGACCGGCCCATGTGCAGGACATTGAAAAGGGGACAAGGACGGTGTCCTGGCAGGAGCAGGGGTCTGGCCATTGGTTTATTCATTCATTTGACAAGTGTCTACTGATTTCCGGACAGGCCCAGGGCCAGGTATGCCGGGTTGTAGTTGTGAAGAAGACATAGTTAGGGCTTAGTGTGTAGCAGGGAAAGCAGACTTCGGACGGGTGTTTCAAGTGGCATGGGGAAGCCCGCAGAGCCACCTGGGGCACCAGTAAAGGCTTCCCAGAGGAAGTGAGATTTAACGTAAAATTTCCAAAGACAAAGTTGAGGCACCTAGAGTCCTGGTGAGGAGCTGGAATGTGATAGGTGGCCCGGAGAGCCCCATGTGTCTGCAGTTTGGTGGGGTCTCTTCAGCCCTGTGTCTTGGGAACTTTGTTATTCTGGCTGCCACCCATGGGATGGGGCTCAGCGCACTGACTTACAATAAACAAACCTTCCAGAGACGGAGTCACATGTCAAAATGCCAGTTTGGTTTTCTCTAATGGGAGCATATTTGGTAAGCTAGACCTCACTGGCAGCCTGGTTTAGGATGAGAGACCCTGGCTGTGAACCTCAATGCCACATCACACCAACGAAGCGGCTTTGAACAAAACTTTTAATCCTCTATGAGTCTTGGTTTCCTCATCTGAAAATAGGGATCACAATGGTAGTGATGAGAATGCGAGTGATTGCATGCAAAAGTACCTCTCTTCTCCCTAAGAATATCAGTGCACAGGTTAGTGATTTCTCAAATTTGTGTTCATTTTGTAATAGGAGGTGTACGCACATGGTACCAAATTCCAAAGGCACCAAAGGATGCAAGTTGACGAGTCTCCTGTATGTTCCCTTTCTTGGAATAAATAAATATTATGACATTTTTTTAAAATTAAGTCATAAGAGGATTAGGACTTTTTTCCAAGACTTCTCTATCTTACAAAAGTAACTCATGTTTTCACAAATCCAAAGACAACACAAGGAAATACAATGAACACTTTCTCTTTCTCCAGAGCCCCCAGGCTCACAGCCAGAGGAACTGTGGTCCATAGTTTCTCGTGTTCCTTTAAAAGAGAACTGTTATTGCTGGCTCCCGGTGCACCTTTTGGCAGGGAGTCTGCTTAGGAGACCAGGTTACAAATAAGGACGTGCAGGATGAGTCAGGAAGTGGGCAGAGACGCTGCAAAGTTCCCAAGGGGGCATATCTATCAACTTAGGACCATGGAATAAATTGTCTTTCTCCATTCCAGGGAGATTTATCATCCACCCACCCACCTACCCCCATCCAGCCATCCAGCCCTTATGGGCTGGCCCTCTGCCAGGTCCGTGGGAACTACAAGATGAATAAACGAAGCATGCTTTCTTCTCTCGCATCTTCTATCAGCAGGACAAAGGATATAGATCCATCCATTTATGCAAGCCCGAAAGGGACAGGAGAGTTCCCTAATATACCACCCACCAACACTACCACTTCACAGACAAGGAAACTGAGTTGGAGAGAAGACGTAACCTGCCCAAGGCCAGGACTGGAAGGCAGGTGCTGGGATTCAGCCCTAATGTAAGGTGGAGGCTGATCCGAGTCAGAGGTGGGCCTGGAGAGCAGTGGCAGTCCAGAAGAGGGAGTCTAGCCGTGTTAGAGAAAGTCAGGATACCCAGGCAGCTGGCAGAGCTGGGGGGAAGTGCCAAGGCGAGGAGCTGGGGGTCTCTAGGGACCTTTCTGGTTTGCACAGGATGTTAACAGGGAGAACCCAGAGCAGGACAAGGAAGATATTTGGGAGGAGATGCTTGTCCAGCCGGTGGGGCCCATCCTTGGGAGTATAGCAGCCACAGGTCCAGGCCCCCAGGGCACCCCTGGGGTGGTGTAGTGCACAGCTGGACAGGCATGGGCAGAGCCTTGCTTGCTGCTTTTTCTCAGAGCTGTCTGCTTCCTGCTTGCCCCTGTCCTGTAACATTATCTTTCCAGTGAGGTTTGGGAAGACCCTCAGGTCTCCTCCTCCTAAAACCTCTACCAACCACCGTCTAGCTGGCTGCCCTCCACAGGGGTCCCTGCTCATGTGTTTCAGATTGCCTCATATGCTGCCTTCACCCCAGTCCTGTCTGTCCAGCCAGGCCCCCTGGGGAGGGAGGCCTCACCATCTCTCCAGTTCACTGGGGTTATATGCAAGAAAAGATTCATTGTGTACTCACATTTGCAAACTCAGCTCTGAGCAGCCTGCATCAACCAAGGTCTTAACTGGAAACAAACAGCCCACTCGAATTCAATAATTTGAGAAGGGCTTACTAAAGGGACTGTTTATAAAGGTTTGTACAGACTGAGGAAGCCACAAGGTGTCATACAGTACTCTGAGGCCCATGAGAACTAACGATTCTTAGATCCAAAGGCCTGAGGGGGGAGGAAGTTACCAGAACCCTGAAGGACAGTCATGGAGAAAGACGGCCATGAGAGCATCAGGGACACAGCCGGCCCACAACCACCCCACAGGGAGAGAGCTGGTGGGATAAATTCCCCTACTCACTTCCCTTCCTTCTGCTGATGTACAGCTGGGGATTCCTATTGGCTGAACCCATCAGGAAGTGGAAGGATGAGAAAGTCCATTGGTGCATTTACACAGGTCAATCCCGGAGCACACAGTGGGGGTAGAAGTGGAGGGAGGGGCAAGTGGGAGGTCCCCTACACAGCCATAAGGACCTCCTTCATTACTGACATGCCCTCGGGAGCTTTACCAGGCTCTATTTCCTGTGAATAGACCCCTCACCTGTCTCTCAGGTAGCTCCTGGCTCTCTCTTCCCTCCTCTGCCCCATGACTCACAAGCCCTCTGTGTTCCTCTCCCACCGGGCCTGCAGGTGGGACCCAAGGTTCTCTGCCTTTGTCACACCCCCTTGCCCTGATCACATGGGGATGGAACCCACGTGGCCAGTCTCAGGCAGTCCTGTCATACAGGAGGGACTCGGGAAGGAGCAAGCATGAGGCCCTCCTCCTCTGGGATGAGCTGCGCTGTGGCCAGTGGGCCAGGCCCTGGTCTGCACTTCCATGGCTCAGGCATGCCTGGAGGTGCTGGCCCCCATCCAGCTGAGCCACTGGGGCCTGGCCAGATGGCAGCAGGCAAAGCCGAGGCTGGCTCTGAGCCACAGGACTGGCTTAGCCGATTTGGAAACCAGGCAACGAGTGGCTCAAGGAAGGCAGCATGCCCACAGGTGCCTCTGGGCCAGGATGGCGCGGCCCAGCCTCAACCCAGCTGTGGCTCATTAGACTTAGGTCACAGGTCCATTGAGTCTGGCAGGGGCTGCAGGGCCTCAGCCAGGCCTCAGGAAGGTAGTGTGGTACGTACAGAGTTTGTCCAGCTCTGCCCCAAACACAACTGCTCTTGGAAAAATTGCTTCCTCTTCTGGACAGAATCCTTTTCCCAAAATGAGATCTCCTTTAGAACTTCAATATATAAAACTGGTTCAGACCAAAGTACAGCCTCAGAGCTTCCTCCTCAGCCTCCTCACCACTACCTCCTCTCCACACCCCATCTCTAGCTCCAGTCCCTGAAGCATGTCTTTCGAATCTTGGGGTTTACATAAAATGAAACCCTGGCCTATGTGCTCCCTGAGTGGGGTTAATATGCTGTGAATTTTTAATGCATAAAAACAGACAAAATGTTACCATAAACCCCGATGTACCCACCACCCAGATTCAATGAACAAGTCATGGCCAATCTTTTCTTTTTTCTTTTTTAAAGCATTTTAATTTTTAATTACAGTTGACATACATTTTTATATTAGTTTCAGGTATATACACCAGTGATTAGACATTACATAATTTACTAAGTGATCATCCCCCAAAATCTCACACCCACCAGACACATACATAGTTATTACATTACTGACTATATTCCCTATGCTGTGCTTTGCATCCCCGTGACTGTTCTGTAACAACCGATCTCTACTTCTTAATCCCTTCACCTTTTTCACCCATTTCTCCAGTCGCCTCCTTTCTGGCAACTGTCGAAATATTCTCTGCACTTATGAGTCTGTTTCTATTCTTCTTGTTCATTTATTTTGTTTTTTAGATTTAATTGTTGATAGATGTGTATTTTTACCATTTTATTGTTCATATTTTTATCTACTTTTCTTATTATTCTTAAAGAAGACCCTTTAACAGTTCATTTCATATACTACTGATTTGGAAATGATGAACTTCTTTAGATTTTTCTTGTCTGGGAGGCTCTTTATCCATCCTATATTTCTAAATGATAACTTTGCTGGGTAGAGCGATCTTGGCTGTAGGTCCTTGCTTTCCATGACTTTGAATATTTCTTGCCAGTCCCTTCTGGCCTGTAAAGGGACCAGAAAAAATAATTTCTCTGTTGAGAAATCAGTTGACAAGCTTATGGGAGCTCCCTCGTAGGTAACTAACTGCTTTTTTCTTGCTGCTTTTAAGATTCTCTCTTTGTCTTTAACTTTTTACATTTTACTTACGGTGTGTCTTGGTGTGGGCCTCTTTGGATTCATCTTGTTTGGAACTTCCAGTGCTTCCTGGACTTGTATGTCTCTTTCCTGCACCAGCTAGGGGAGCCTTCTGTCATTATTTTTTCAAATAGGTTTCCAATTTCTTGCTCTCTCTCTTCTCCTTTAGGCATCCCCATAATGAGAATGTTGGTATGCTTGAAGTTGTCTCACAAGCTCCTTATACTATCCTCATTTTTAAATTTTTTTTTCTTTTTGCTGTTCTTATTGGTTGTTTTTTGCTTCCTTATACTCCAAATTTGAGTCTCGGCTTTATTTACTCTACTATTGGTTCCCTGCAAATTATTCTTCAGTTCGGTTAGTGTATATTTCATTTCTGACTGGTCATTTTTTATGCGGTTGAGAGTCTCACTAAGTTCACTGAGCATCCTTATAGCCAGCGTTTTGAATTCTGCATCTAGTAGATTGCTTGTCTCCATTTTGTTTAGTATTTTACTGGAGTTTTGTTTTGTCCTGTCATTAGGGACATGTTTCTTTGTCTCCTCATTTTGGCAGCCTCCCTGTGTTTGTTTGTATTTATTAGGGGGAGCTGTTATATCTCCCAGTCTTGGCAGAGTGGCCTAATGTAGTAGGTGTTCTGTAGGGTCCAGTGGCACAGCCTCCTTATTCACCCAATGTGGTCACTCAAGGTATGCCCCTGCCCCCTTCCATGTGGGCTGAGTACACCCTCCTCTTGTAGTTGAGCCTTGATTGCTGTTGACCCATCAGTGGGAGGGGTTTACCCCCAGGCTGATCAGCTGCAAGGACTGGCTGTGACCACTGACCACCAACCCCTGACCACGGTGGAGGATAAGCTGTGTAGGGGTCCACTCCACAAAGAAGGACTTACTTCAGTGGCGCTCTGGCACCTGCTGATTCTGCCCCTTCAGTGTGTTGCTTGTGGAGGTGGTTGGGTGGTGATGCTTCAACGTTGATCTGAAGCTGTACCCTGTGTGTGCTGGCTCTGAGGCCCCCTGGGAGGTGCAGGCCAAGGTCAGCCGCCGCCTGCATTCTGCTCAGAGCCACCCAGCATGAGCTACGAAGTGATCTGCAGATGGCTGTTACTTGTGCTGTGCTTGGAGGTGCCCAGACAAGGCCAACCTGCAAATCAAGGTTGGCTACTGCTAGTGCCAGGCCTGGGGTGACCCAGCAAGAGAAACGAGGCACATTGAGGCTAGCTGCTGATTTTTTTGAGAGATTTTAAGAAAATCTGAAGCAGGAACCACTGGAAACAACTTGGGTGAACCTTAAAGTTGGGTGGGATGGGGCCTCAGGATGTCACCAACAAACAGTGTGAGCCAGGCTGATGGAGGCTCAGCTAAGGCACCTGCCAGCCAGCTGTGCGGGAAGAGGGCCAGCACTTCTGTCCGGTGGAAAGCTGCCCCACCAGCACGCTCCCTGGTTCGGACAACTCAGTTCCTCCTGGAATGTCTCTGGTGCCTTTCGAACTGCTGCCCCAGCAAATCCCAAACATTATGTCATTTCATCTGTAAATATATCAGTTTATGTCTCTAAAAGGTAAGCATTCATTTTAAATATACAAACACAATGGCATTATCACACTGTAAAATATCTAATCACAACTGTTTATTTACAAGTTTGGGGGCGGGGGGTTTGGATTGTGTTTTAACAATCTGTTAGAGTCAGGGTCCAAATGAGGTCCACGTACTGCCTCTCTCAGTCTCTCTTTGTCTTGATCTGTGAATTGCAAGTGGTCAGTGAAGCTCAGGGCAGCCAGTATACAAGGGCCGTGAAGACATTCCCAGCAACCTGGAGGGAGAATCTATTTTGCCCCGAGCCTTTCTGAAGGCCAGAGGGAAGAGGAGGGAAGGAGTGAAAAGGCTGACCTGAGGCTCAGTGCTGTGGTTTCCTACCCAGAAGCTGTAACTGCTTAGTTTGGGGGCACCCATGCAGGGCTGGGTGAGGCCATACCTAAGAAGCAGGGGTGCTTCACTGGTGGTGAGAAGAATCCAGAAGAGTATGAGTGCCTAGAGGGTGCACTGTTCTGGAGGCAGGAGTCTGGGGTCTACTCCACTGGTAAAATTGACCATGAACTTCGAGCATTTCATTTGGCATCTGCTGAGACACAGGACTTGGCCAGAGGCTGGGACTGCTGAGATGAATAGGAAGCAGTCTCTGCCCTCCAGAAGGAGCTCATGGCTCTTTTGAGAAATAGAAAAGCACTGTTGTATATTTAACCTCTAGACTTCAATGTACTGACCTGGAAAATGAAAACAATAGCACCTTGCCTATTAGACCAGCAGAAAAGGGACAAACTATACCTATAAAAAAGGTGGAGGGGGTGGGCTGAGTGCTAGCCTGGGCAGTAGGGGGAGGAACACTCATAGAAGACCCCAGAGTCCTCCAGACCAGCAGGGTGACCTTAAGTAGGACACCCCTGCCATTGATGTTACCCCAGTGCCTTCCCGTGTTGAACCAGCTAACTCTTCGCTGTGGAGGCTGACCTGCGCGTTACGGGACAATTAGTAGCATTCCTAACTTCTATCTACTAAATGCCAGTAGCTCTCCCCTTCCCCCGTTGTTGCAACCGAGAATGCCTCTAGGCATTGCTGCATGTTCCCTGGGGGACAGAAGCACCCCAGGTTGAGAACCACAGGTCTAGGCTGAAGGGATGCTATTTCTCTGGGAGGACATTTGAGTACGTGGCTCTCTGCATTTCACTCCGCATTTCTGGCTGGCACCTCTGATCTGCTGTCACTTCCAGGATGTTCCCAGGGTGTCAACCTTTCTTACTTCAGTGCACCTTTCAAGTTTTCTAAAAAACAAACACCTTCAATGTCCCTCTCAGCCATGCTTAATAGATGCAAAAATATGCTAATTGCACCCAGAGTAAGCACACTTGCCCTCTAGCAGGCAGACTCAGACTTGAGAGGAGAAAGAGAAGCCACTAGGTCACCAGCGGAGCTGTCTGTGGCTGAGGGGGCCCTACCCCGCCTGCTGTCACTACCAAACTCTGTTGTGTAGCTTGTGTCTGCTCCTCCCCTTGTCCATCCACTGGGAAAAGAAACAGGGTGAGACCGGTTCTAGAACACCACTTTCCTGGAGTCAGGCCTCCTGGGTGGTATCCCAGTTCCCTGGGGGGTCGAGGCTCAGGTCTCCTCTCGTGGTACCCTGGACAATGCCTGGAGCAGGAGCTGGACGCCGGGTTGGGATCCTTCCCGTGCCAAAGCCATCCGTGTAACCCTGGGCAAGGGGTCGACCTCTGAGCTTGCTTTCTCATCTGTAAAGTGGGGTTATTGATACCTCCTTCACAGTTGTTAGAAGGATTAAATCAGAAAATGTTCATGAAAGAGCTTTGTGGGTTACCAATTGTCATACAAATCCTAATTTGTAGTGTTATCATCTGTTGTTCTAAATGAGGGAGTGAACATTTCAAGCCCCTCAATCCAAGGACGTCCTCAGCCCAGCGCTGTCTGCCCCCAGTTCTGCCGAGCCTCACCCAGTCACTGCACCCCCATCACTTGTCTCCGTCAGACCAGTCTCCTCCCCTGCCCCACACTCGTTCCTCTGGCTGTGTGTCTCTAAGAGACCCTCTTGCCTTGAAGGTCTCCCTCTTTTTTTGCCTGTTCACACCCACTTCCTTCAATACCCAAATGCCAGCTCACCTCCTCTGGAAGATCTTCCCTCCGACAAAGGGGGTAGATTAAGATCAGTTTGCCTTCTTCCCCCCAGCTGAGCTACCTAGAACCCTACAACCCCAAGCTTAAGCACAGTGCGTGGCAGATCTAGACGGATGATAATGATAATGTATGAGGTTCAATAATAAAAACAGCTAACACCGTGGAAGTGCCAGGCACCGTCCTAAGCACTCTACACGAACTTTGTATTTAGAGAGTGCCAGCTGGCCATATGGAGTGATGACCTGCCTCCAAACCGCAGCGCAAAAGCTAGAATCTTTTCCATTGACCCTGGGCAGAGTGAATATTCCTGCCTCCGTGCCTACAGTCTATTATTGACCTAATTTTACTGGATTTTAATTATTCATCAGAGTGACTGTCTCCCCTTCCAGCCTGTGAACATCTTGCGGGCTAGAGTCCTGTTATATTTCTCTTTATTAACCTTAGCGTCCAACAGTGACGGACCCATAGTTGCTGCTCATTAAATGTTTGTTGAATGAAGGCAGATGAACGGAGTAATTAACATCACCCACCCTGACGTTGGTGTGGTTGTATAAGCCGCTGCCTCCATGAGGCCATTTTCCTGACCTCATACTTCAGAAGCATTCCAGACCAGTGCTGCTCCAAGCATGATCTGTCTGCAAACTGTCGGCTGCAAGTTCATGGACAAGGTAGGTGCAGAAACTGAGAGCGAGCATTTAGAAATTTTGAAGCAATTCGACAGAGTGTTTGATGTCCATTGGATCTAAAAGTTTTAAAAATCGAACTTCTTTGTATGTCTTTATTTTTTATTTCGTTTTTCTAACAATGCATTCCCACTGTATTTTACAATCGTATCATTCTGCAACAGATTAGAAATTTAAAAATCAAGAACCACTTCTTTGGCACAAGTAGCCTAAGAAGTATGGCTCCAGACCATGGACCTCACTGGGACACTCAAGGTTAAAGCCAACGTATCCCTCAGACTCAGCCCTCCCTCGCTCTTGCTAGGCCCCGCCCATCACCACTTCTTTTCACAACTGGAAGGACATAGAATTGTCTTTTATTCCTTTTGGGATTCCTCATATTTTCCCTTTCTTCCACAAGTGGCAGGCTAAACGAATGAAAGCCAATGGCAGTCTGGGCCTAGGCAAGAAGTGGAGAAGGCCAGGGAGGGGTTGGAAGAGAGTGTGGGAAGGGTCGGGCTGGCAAGAGGAGGCTGGAATGGAGCAGAAGGCTGTCCTGATGAGAGTGTGGAGAAGCTGCCTAAGGACACCGCCCTGAGCCAGCAGTGTGGAGAGGCTGGGACTGGGGCGCAGGGAGGCTGAGGGGGCTGAGCATGGCAGGCCCCGCCAGTGGCATCTGAGCCTATGGGAGCCAGGATCTCGAGAGTGGAAGGAGACAGTTTCAGGACAAATGAAAGACGGTATGGAATCCTTCTACAGAAGGGGCGTTAAACGCGAGGCTCGCATAACCCCCCTGAGGCAGTCAAAGCCAAAACCATAAATAAGTGATGAAGTGATACAGTAGCCTTCTTCCTCTTTGCTCAGGGAGAAGAGGGGGCACGAAATGTGCCATCTGTAGCTGCCCCTACAGAAAGAGAAAGTACAAATCCCAGACCTGAAAATTAGGAAGAGCAAGACTTGATTACAGCCTGATCGATGGCATTAGCATATTTAAAGATCAAGTCAAGGGGAGGATCAGGGGCTCAGAAAGGCAAAAATGTGATGCTGTTTATTAAGCCAGAGAAACAGGGAATCTGGGAA
Source organism: Carollia perspicillata (assembly GCA_004027735.1). Taxonomy (NCBI): domain Eukaryota; kingdom Metazoa; phylum Chordata; class Mammalia; order Chiroptera; family Phyllostomidae; genus Carollia; species Carollia perspicillata. Next base: position 8,297 of record PVKM010023317.1, on the reverse strand, counting down.
TCTGGAGCTGTCTGGTCCTGGGAGAGTCCGCTCCGAGGTCCTGACTGGGGCAGGGCTGGGAAGCAATGCCGCTGCAGGATCCAGGCAAAGCTCCCTGAGGCCCCGCCAGCTTTCTCTCCTCTGATTCCACAATCTCCTGCTCCTGAGACCGTCTCATCAAGAATTCTGCTTTCCAGCAAGAATTGCCTAGAGAGAGGGACCATGCTGCCCATCCCTCTGAGCAACGGGTCCCCTCAATGATGATGAAAGCGATGGTGACTATAGCTAACCTTCTTTAAGCCCTTGTTATGGACCAGGCATCATTCTAAGCCATTTAAACATAATAATTCATTTAAGCCTACCTAGGAGGCAGGTATCCCTACCCCCGTTTTATAGATGAGAACACTGAGGCACTGTTAAGTTTCCCAGCTTCATACAGCTTGTGAGAAGAAGAGCCAAGGCCCAGACCGAAGCTCTGCACTGCACTAGACGCTGCCAATTTTCTTGAGAACAATAAAATGGCGATCTGGTTGGAGCACCTACCTCTTCTGGGATTGGTTGGGGTGAGTCAGTGCCAAACTCAACAAGACCAGCCCTGGAGCACTTACCAAATGGGGGTTTTGCAAGGCTCCAGACTGAGGACTTCATCTAGAAAGTGCCACCCTGTGTGGCTAAGCCAGTGTGACCAGATGGCTTCCAGAGCAACGTCCTTCCCCACTTCAGAGCCTCAAACGTCATCAGGGCCCACCCGCACAGGCACTTTGAGCCGGGATTCAGGGGACTGAGGACTAAGTTTACCAGCTCTGTGACTTTGGACAGGTCGCCACCCGCCTCTGGGCCTCAGTTTCCTCAAGTAATTTGCATATTGGGTCAAACGACCTCTACAACAATAACTCCCTTTCAACATGAAGAACCATTTAGACCCATGAATGCGCTGGCTCCTGCCGGATGCGCTGAAAAGTGGGTGTAAGGGAAGAGGGAGGTGGGCACTGGCAGGGTGCAGAATCCAGGGCAACTAGGTTCAGAGTGGTGCTGCGGAAAGAAGACAGACGTGAGACGTCAGAAGTTCTGCCCAACTGGAAGCGTTGGAGGGGAAAGCTTAAGGGGATGGAGGAGGCAGGAGCTGTTCTCCAGAGTTGGGGGTGCACTGGAGGTCTAGGGTGACCAGCGGAAGAAAAACCTCGAGGTCTGGAGAGGCGGCTGACCCTACCCTGAGGGCTCGGCCGAGAGAGGGCGCTGTGGCCTCCTCCGCGCCCTGCCCACTGGATTCCTAGCAGCTTCCCCCGGGCTGTAACGCAATGCGCGTCCGCTTTCCCCAGCCCTGCGTTCGGATGCCAGCTAGTCTTGCAGAGTACCGCCGCCTCCCCATCTCTTGAGGTTCCCAGGTTCAGCCCCTGGGCAGGCGCTTAGTTTGTAGAATGAATGAGTGGATAAACGAGCAATAACGAAATGAATTAAAGGGAATGAATAAATGAGAAGGGTTCACCCCACCGAGCTTTCACGTCTTTGCCTGCGCCTGGCGTGTTACAGCCAAAGGCACGGGACGGGGGAGGGGCGGGACACGGCCCCTACTGAAGTGCAGGCTGGCGAGGACCTTGTCCGGGAACGCTGCTGGGCGGGAACTGCCCAAACGCAGTCCCCATTTCTTCACCCGGCTTTCCGCAGCGGCTCTGCCCAGTCGGGGCCTCCGAAAGCCTCGCTCTCTTAGATTCGCCAGAGTCCCTCGAGTCTCGCTCAGACTCCTTGGACTCCCCAGCCCCGACCGCAAGCCGGGCGGGAGGTGGAAGGCTGCCTCCTCTCCTGTCCCCCGCCCCCCATCCCCGGCTACTCCCTAGACTGCGGCGGTCGCCACCGCTGCCAGCGAGTCCCGCCGACTGCCGCAAACCCGGGCGCAGGGAAAGGGGGTCAGCGCGGCGAGGGCGCGGGGAGCCGGCCCAGGGGAGGGGAGGGGACGAGGAGGCGGGGCGGAGGAGGGACTGAAGTGGCGGGGAGGGAAGAGCTGGAGAGGGGAGGGACGCCGCGGCGAGGGGGCGGGGAGCCGAGGCGAGCGCGGCGCGGACGGAGGGGTAGGCAGCGCAGGCAAGCCGGGCTCCCCGCGGGCAAGAGGTGCTTGCCGGCCGGGCTTCCCTAGGGAAGGGAGAGCGAGAGCCCGCCGGGCCAGGCAGCGACCGAAGAGCGCGGCCGCTCACCCCGCGCGCCGGAGCCCGCACCCGCCGCCCTCTCCCCTGGGATGTCCGAGGGACCCAGGCTTCCAGGACGGTGACCGAGCGAGCCGGAGGATGGGACGGCCCCCGCAGCTCCGGCTAGTCAAGGTATGAGCGAGCCGGCCAGCCCTCGAGTGCTGCGGCCGCCCGCAGCCTCGGGCCCGCGCGGGACGTGGGCGGACTGGCGGTGTGGTGCGGGGACGGGGCGGGGGGGTCCCTGGGCAGACTGAGCACAGGTTCGGGCGAGGCCGGGGTTTGAGGGGCAGCCCAAACCCTTCTCGCTGGACCTTTGGAGCCGGCATTGGGTGGGTGGGGGCGGAACGCAGGTGAAAAAGAAATCGTGGTGGCGAAGCTGCCGGGACCGTGTCCGAGGAGGGGTCCGCCCACCCGGGTTACCAGCTCTGAGCGGAGAATCGCTGCAGGCTCCGGGAGTCCGGGCTGGGTTCCACCCCCGGCCCGGCCCGCGCAGACCCCAGCGCCCGGACTGGAGGCTCTGGAGCTGGGCCCCCCAGCCGCCCCGGCGTCCTCTCACCAGCTCCCCCAGTCCGCACGCCCCCGCCCGGTTTCTGCGAGCGCCTTCCTGCCCCTTAGCCTCCGCGGAAAGCTGCACGTCCGGGGCAATAACTGTCCCCGCGCCTGCGAGCGGCTGATCGAGATCGCAGTCTGCGGGCGGAGACCGCGCATCCGGCTGCGGGTGCCGCTCTCCGCGCCTTCTCACCCTCGGTCCGGGCGCTGCGCAGCAGCTCGCGCCGACTCGCTCCCACCTCGGGTCTGGCGACGCGACTGCGGCGCTGGGAGTTTAGGAAAGTCGCCAGACCGCGCGTCCAGCGTCTGCCGGCTGAAGTCGGGGGCGGCGGGGCGCTGCCCGCAGGTGGCGTTCACCCGGGAAGGGCTGGGGGTCAGCGGTCGGGCCCGCGGCGGACAGGCGCGCGTCCCCACTGCCCGGCGCTGTGCAGACTGGTCCGACTGCAGCGCGCGGGCGCCGAAGCGGCAGCCGGAGGGCGAGGCCGGTGGGCCCGGGCGCCGCCGCCGGGAAGCTCCGCGCGGCTCTCGCCGGAGCATCCGGACTCCGCGGGGTCAGGTTGAAGGGTTCGGTGCATTAAAAAGCGATGGCATTCAAGGGAATGGGGGGGGGGGGAGGGGAGGGGAGGGGAGGAATTGACTTAATCTCATTTCCCATTAGTTGTGAAAGCCGGTTGTACGTGTACCACCAGCTCACAAAGTGGTTCGCGTGAAACCACCAAGATTTGGGAGGTTATGAGTTACCGGGGCTTCTCCATCGTCCGTCTCCTTCTCCCAGATATTTATAAGTTTTTTTAAAATGCCCGAGTGTTGGTTCGATGGGACCCAAATCCCTTTCACCACGCGTTAACTGAGGGCAGGGGGCGAACTTGGACTGTTTCCTGGGTGACCAAGGAGACCGGGACACGGAGGTGGGAGGGAGAACATCCAGAGAGGTTGAAGAGGTGGCACTGAGTGGGAATATTTTCCAAAAGACTACTGTGTGCCGAGCCTTGGTCTAAATTCACAAATCGGTTAGACCGAATTCGAATTCGACGTTTTCAATGGACTCAGAGGATTGAACTGTACGGTTTTTTTTGTTGTTGTTGTTGCTGTTATTTTTATTCTTTTTTAAATTTACTTGATAGCAGGCAAATGTTCTTTCTTTGGCCTTTCTTAGAATTGTGTGCAAGTCTCTACTTAGAATTAGCACATTTTCCTAGAAAAAAAATTTTTTTTTCTGTTGCTGCCTGTGTGTTTTCCCACTAGGCGGGGAGGGGATGATGGTAAAGAACACAGTAAGCGCCCAATAAGTTCCAAATGAGTGGAAGGCAGTGAGTGAATGGGCAGCTAATGCTGGTTTCAATTAAACAATCACTTTTCCCTTTTATTTATGTACCATGTACATCTTGCTGGGCATTGTTCTGTGCTCTGCAAAGATTAAGACATTCAATCCTCAACAGCCCTAGGAAGCAGGAATGATTACTGATGCACAGAAAGGCTAAGTAACTTGGTCAAGGTCACCCAGCCAGTGAGTGATGGAGCCAGAATTCAAACCCAGGCAGTGTGGCTCTAAGTCTGTGTTTTGTTGGCTTTTATCAGAAAATATCATAAGCTACTGAAGCTCTGCCAGACGAGAGCTCAGGCAGTTTTGTCAGTATGAAAGTACGAATCTAGGGGAGTTAGTCCAAAACCCAGCTCTGTCCGAACCAAGTCAACCAGTGTCGGGGGGAATAATCCACTCTGGGACCCTTCTTGTGGGCCCAGCACTGCACTGGTCACAGAGAACTGGGGGAGAGTGTCAGGGCGAGAGCCCCTGAGTATATGGGGAAAGTGGGTGTGTGTATGAGTGTGCATGAGAAAAGTGTGTATGTGTGTGTGTGTGCCTAAGAGGGTAGTTGTGTGTGTGAATGAGGGAGAGATGGTGTGTGCGTGTGTTTGTTGATGTGAAGAAGGAACAGGAGAAATATTGTCTCTGCCCCCACGAGCAGGGCTACCGAGCACCTCTGAGTCACCTACCCACCAGCCCCAGCTCCTGAAAGGGAGACCCCAGTGTAGCTCCCAAAAATGTGGTTTCTGGTGAGTGTGGAGGGTGAGTGATTAAAGGACAGTTGAAGAGGGAGCTGGCTTTATTGCTGTTATTATAATTATAAAAGCAATCTCGCTGCATTATACAAAGTTTGAAAACCACAGGCGAATATTATTACAACCTTGCTCTCCTAACACAGCTATGTTACCATTTTAAAAATAACCCCTGCAGGCCCTTGTTCAAGTGCAGGTTTGGGCGCAGCTGTGGCCCCTGGGCAGGCGCTCTCACTCACTGTGTCACAGCCCAACTTCGTCCCATGTTATTCCTGAGCTTCCGGAGGGAGATTTTTAGCATCTGTGTGTTCCCTGTGAGTGGATGTTCTATGCATTCCTGTATCAGTGCACACCTGGGCCATTTCCAAATCGCTTCTTTGACGAGCCGGGTTTTTGAGGGGAGCATCGGCAGGAGGGATACCGAGGGCAAGAGAGTGAGCCCAGAGTGGGGCCATGGGCTGCCATGGGGTGTGGGAACAACTGGCCTGGCGGCCACCACCCAAGTAAAGTAGGAAACGGCGCTGACGGCCAGGCCAAGCTGTCCCATTTGACATGGCCAACCGTGTCAAAGGGCGTGTCGAGGGTCGGTCCAGTTCTCAAGGAAGGTATAGAGTTGTGGAAAAGCAGGGCGCTGGCCCAGGGCCAGTGAGGGCGAGCTCAAGTGGAACATGCATTTCCCACTCTCTCTAACACTTGGATCCTGGTAGAGCATCAGCAGCCAGCAGGGTTCGGCTGCACAGAAGGAGGAGTTTGGAGGGTTCAAGGTGCCCCTTGGCAGCACCCCAAATGCCTGTGAAGCTTGCCAAGTCGTTGGGCCTGAGCCCCGGCAATGGCATGGCCTAGAAGGAAGGGGTTGGGCCCGGGGCTGATCCTCACAGCAGCTACTGGGAGGTGGCGAACCTGACTTTGGTCCCAGCTGTGCCTCTAAGGGGCTGTGACTTCAGGTAGGTCGCCTTCCCTCTCCAAGGCACAGCTGGTAAACAGGGATATTAGACTGGATTCTCTATTACCTTTCTGTTTCTGTAAAAGGTCTGCTTTCAAACACACCTTAGGGCCGTGACCCCACATGGGAAGAGGAGGGCGCAGCAGATTCACTTCCCAGCGCTGCCCCTTCCCAGCTTCGGCACCTTGGCACTTGGCACTTGTACCCTCTCTGGGCTTCGGTGCCCCCAGCCGTGAAATGGGGGTGATACCTAACTCATAAGGTCGAGGTAGGAATGAGATGAGTTAGGACATGAAAAATGCTGGGAACAGTGCCTGGCACAGAGTTTGCATTCTGAAAAAGTCACGAGGCAGCTGGTCTTCAGAGAAAGTGAGATAATGCAGGAAAAGCAAATCACACCCGTTATGTAGCGTTTCCACCTCTTTCCCCCTTCGCAGCACCGCACCCAATAACCACGGCAGATAGTAGGTATCTCACAAATGTTTGTTGACTGGATGCATGGCGTTATTGTTGCTTCCTCCAGTTTAGTATTTGTTAGACAATCGGAGAGGACTCACTGCTGTTCCCATGAGAAGGAGACGTCATGCCGAACAGGGAAGGCTTAGGAAACCCCTCCTAAGCAGAAATGCCACCTCTGATGCGGGAAAGAGTAGAACTGCTCCTTAAGTGCATTCTAGTTATTTTTTAGGGAGGAAGGGAGGAAAGGAAAGGAAAGGAAAGGAAAGGAAGAAGGAAAGGAGGAAATGAAATGAAAAGAGAAGAAAAGGAAAGAAAAAAAGAAAAGAAAATGCAGCCCTCGGTGATGGGCGAATCCCCTGAGTGTGGAGCCTTAGCTGGTGAAATTCCAGCCCTTTGTCTGGGGGAAAGCAGGTTGGGGCAGGTAACCCAGGGCCTTTCCTCCTCCGTGAAAAGACGGGTGGGTGATCTGTCCCGTCTCTGACTCTGCCCTAACCCCTCGTGGTACCAACGAAAGGAAGAGTGAGACTGGGGGCTGAGGCCAGGCTACAATTGTAGCTACAGTGTTATATGCAAAGAATGAATTTGGTAGTGACATATGACTCCTGTATACTTAGACTCTCAGGGGCTCCTATCAACAGAGTTCCTTGGAAGTAACACCATGAAGTCCTTTGTAAATGCTCATCTTTGAACTTGTCCTCTCGGCCAGCCAGCCCTCACCGCACTCAAAGTGGCGGTCAGCATCCCCTGGTGTGGGTGGAAACAGCAGGTGAAGCAGATGTGGACTTAATCCCGACAATGCTCTGAATCTGGGAAAATTAGGTCATCACTCTGAACTTTGGTTTCTTCATCTGCAAAAAGGGGGGAAATAGGACCTACCTTAGGGAATAATCGGGATGAGGTGCCAGGTGTGAGACTAAGTCCAAGGGCACGGTGTCTGGCACATAGTATAACTGCTTAATAAATATTAGCTATAGTAGTCACTTACTAAATTTCACCACATTTCATCAGTCCAAGGAAACCATCAAAAGGAGGAGTGGTGAGGGGGGAGGAGTGCTTGGCCGTGTAGAATCTTCTGCCCCAGGTCCTTTGGACAGTCCCTGTGGAGAAAGGACGGGGCCACCTGCTGTCAGCTGAGCTCAAAAGTCAAAGGACTGAAGTGCCTACAATGGGCCCTCTGAAATCTCTGACACGCAAGAACACGTGGCAGTAAGAACAGAGACGTGTGGGGAAGATAACGCAAGATGAACTCACAGATGCAAACAATTATTTTGAAAACGACTAGCCAGATTCTGTTAAGCAACAGATTATTAACCATTTCGTTTCAGAGCAAGTGGAGTCTGCTTCAACAAGAGGGAAAGGCTGGAAAGCGGGAGGGGAGGAAGAGAGGGAAGAAGACTTGGAGACATGGACACACTTTGCCTGTTCTGTGAAGTGGGCACGTTGAGATGCGGTTCTAGGAGACGGTTCTCTGCACACAGAGCATCCAGCTCAAATGCTTTAGACAAACGCTTTCTTTGGTGACCGTGCCCTGGCAGCCATGGAAGCATTTCTGGGCTGTTTGTGGGTACTCTTTCCACCCTATAAACCGGCAATGTTAGGATCCTGCCCTTTGCACTGCTGGGCCTTAGAGCACAGCCCCAGTGAGGTGCTTAGAGGTGAAGGTTGTGGGATGCGCACCCGCCCCTCTACATCTGTCAATCATTCCCAGCCTCCTGCCAATCTGGCCATGAGCCAGGGCACCTAGGTCAGAGCCTGGGACAGAAACTGGCCAGACTGGTCCATCTGCTTCCCAGGCTACAGAATAAGGGGGCGGGATTGTTCTAGGCTGACGGACTGACTACCTTTTGGAGCCCACCCGTGGCGAGCCACGGTGGGACACAATTGAACCTTTGGGAGGGTTGGGACAAGGTATTGCTCAGCATCCCTGGCAGGTACGTGGAGCCAAAGAGCTGGAAGGCAGCCTGCCTAGTGCGACAGGCTAAAGCACAGGTGGCGAACACAAGCCCAGGGGCCGCATCCGGCCCTCCACCTTGTTTTATCTGTCCTGGCACCTCATTTCTACCTGGCGGCAGTGCTGAGCTCCTTGCCCCTCGTTAAGGAGTAGTTACATTTATGCAGTCCTAAAATTA
>PVKM010023316.1:0-21241 GCA_004027735.1 Carollia perspicillata | reverse complement strand
TCCGCCCTGCTGCCACAAAGAGCAGCCCTTCCCGGCCTCCTCTGCCCCTTCCTCCTGCCAGTGGGGCAGTTCTCACCCCCAGGGACCCGTGGGTTTGTTTCAGGGAATGATCCTGCAGGCCAGTTGGGAATTTGGACGTACAGGGGAAGGGGATGTATCTACCGGGGACGGCACCAACCCTCTGGCCCTCTTCACCCCACACACCACATTCACTTTTCGGGCAGGGCTTCCAATTCTTTCTTTCGCTTTGTGTTAAACATAAAACATACACTTTATCACCCTGCTTCAACATTTCTCAGTATGAGGATATTCTTAGTTCATCACACCCCCACCCACTTTCTCGCACCCTGGGTTCGAAACATCCTGGATAACATTGTTTCATTCACAAATGCTGCAGTATGTGACGTAACCACAGTACCACTGCCATCCTTAAGAAATTGGTAGTAATTTCCCAACATCATCAAGTATCTGGATTTGAACTCAGAATCTGACGCTAAACTCCATTAGTCCCATGTAACTGTCATCCTCGGTGGGTTGTCTGCCGTGAGATTTTAGCCTCAGCCTGGCAGGCGAACACAGAAAACCCTGAATTGTCTAGCCTTTCCCCTCTTCTGAGTGGCCCCGTTTTACACCCCATTTCATCTGTGTATTCATCCGTTGTCTTGAGTGAGGCTAGTCCTGTGGAGGGTCCCGCCCACGCCCTGGGCTGGCTCACGTGGCCTGGGCACACAGCCCCGTTCCCTGGGGCCTCACTGCCCGTCTCCCAGGGCCTCGATTCTCACGTGAGAGAGAGCGCTTGGAAAGCTGGCGGGCACGTTCCCACACGCAGAGGGAGGGCCTGTTGCTATTGAGTTATAATGCAGATCGCACCGGGCAGTTAGATCTGCCAGCCTCCAAACCATAAAACATTTTGCAAGCCAAATATTTAGTAACTCATGAATTTCCCCCATCCTTCCCTCAAAGAGCAAATACAGGACAGATGGATGATATACAACCTCTTGGTTCAAGATCTTGGTGCTGTGGTTGGTCGGAAATGGCACAGCCTCGAGCTGTAAAATGATGAACACGGAAAAGCTTGGATAAGAAGGCAAATGTGGGACACAGTCATCCTTTCCTGGCCAGAACTGGATTGAATAGAAGATCTTATGTAGGAAGTAGGATCTAGAGACGAGCATTCATTCACTTGTTCAACTCGTGTTTGTTAGCTGTGGCACCAGGTTGGTGGGGTGCACAGCTGTGAGTGAGACGGCTCAGTGCACATAGTCTTATGATGAACGGCAGGCATGTAAGGATGTAACACGGAAAACCGCAGGTGGTTCTCGGTATAGGGAGGGAATGAGGAGGAGCCAGCCATGCAAAGGGCCAGGACAACAATCTTCGGGCCCAGGGAATGGCAGGTGCCAAGGTGCTCCCGGAGGGCAGAGAGCTTGGCATGGTCTGAGGTGCGCTAGGACAGGTGGCCAGATCACACAGGGTCTCCAGGCACCACGACAGGGCTCCTCTGTGCATTGTTCCAGGGGCATTGGGAAGCTCCAGGAGGACTTGAAGCAGGGAGGGAAAGAGGTCCCCTGGTTGTGATCCACCAGCAGGCTGATGGGGTGAGAGCGGAAGCAGCAATGGGAGGTGACTGTGGCTCAGAAGATGGGCGAGAACAGAAGTGCGGGGCTTGGGAGGCGTGTGGAAGGCAGAGCCCTTTGCTGGGAAGGCTTCGTTTTAGACCAGCTTAGGATTCTCCCAGCTCGACAGCTCGAGATGGGGGAGGGTTGGTTCTCCCCACTGCCCCGTTTGCTTCTCTCAACTCCATCTCAGCCCAGAAGGGATGGGAGCCACTCAGCCCTGGTGCTTGTTGACGGACACGGGGGAGGTGAACAAGGTTGGAGAGGCGGGCGGCCTTCCTCAGGGAGCGATGCCAGTGTATTTTCCGTTGGTGTATGAAAGCCTCTTCAGCCTGGCTCCCTCATCGGGGCTGTGGGTGCACCTGTGTTTGGGTCCGAATTAGAGTCTTTCCAAGCCCGCTTTTCCCCTTTGCCGCCTCCCTGTTCAGAGCACAGCTCGATGATCGTTCTTTGGAGCCGTGCTGTGTTCACTCTAGAAGGGAAACCTCTCATTGCCAGGCTGCAGATTCCCCAAACGCAGATTCTTACTGAAACGGAAGGAAAGGCAGAGGCACTTGCTATGCTAGGAACGTTCCATTAATTCTCACAGTGCTGCGAAGTCATAGTTACCCTGCGTTCCAGATGAGACCAAGGTTCAGAAAAGGGTCGTTTCGTGCACATGGCGGGGGCAGGCGTGAGAAGGGAGGCCCTGGTGGCCCTGCCTGACGTGTGGCTGAAGGTTTGCCTGAGACCGTGGGCACGCAGCTTCTGGAAAGTTTGGTCCAGCATCTCTAACCCACACCAGCCACGGTCGAGGGGGTTCGGACAGGTCTCTGCCTCTGCGCTCACTGACGTGAGAGCGCTGCCTCCCAGTGCCTGCCCAGCCCACCCCTTGCCCTCCTCGTATTTCGTCGTCTTTGGCTCCTGTTGCACTCTCACGACGTTCTTGTCCCCTTGCAGCACGATGCTATATTTGGGATCCTCAGCAAAGTGAAGCCCTCCTACAAATCCTGTGCTGACTGCATGTACCCTACAGCTAGCGGGGCTCCCGAGGTCTTCCGGGAGCGACGCGGGAACCCTGGCGCCCCCGCCATCTGCACGCAGCCAACCTTCCTGCCCCACCTCACGTCGTCCCCTGTGGCCCACACGTCCGTCAGGTCCCGCGCTCTGGAGAAGCTGGCCTCTGGCCCAACCGAAACCGCCCCGTTCCTACCACCAGCAAGCCCGAGGAGGCCAGACACCGGTGGCTCTGGGGCCAGGGTTGCCCCAGAACTAACAGCTGGCCTTTTGGAACCTTCCAGAGAAACCCCAAAAGTCCTGCCAAAGTCCCTCCTTCTGAAGAATTCTCACTGTGATAAGACCTCTCCCAGCATGGAGGTGGTAAAAGAAGAATCACCGCCCAAGAAAGATGTGAAGCCGGCCAAGGACCTGCGTCTGCTGTTCAGTAAAGAGGCCGAGAGGCCGACCACACACAGCTACCTGATGCAGCACCAGGAGTCCATCATGCAGCTGCAGAAGGCGGGCTTGGTCCGCAAGCACACCAAAGAACTGGAGAGGCTAAAGGGCACAGCCGCAGAGCCGGCGTCCCCCTTCAGGGACGGCGCCAGCAGACTGGAGGCCAGCATCCCCGAGGAGAACCAGGACCCGGCTCCTGTCCCTCCACCAGGGGCCCTGGCTCTGCCTGGCCAGGATGGGAGCGATGAGAAGTCAGAGGCCACCCCTGTTCCACTGGAGGGAGCCTCGCTGAAGAGCCCCAGTCCTTTCCTCTGCCGCCTGGATCACACCAGCCACTTCTCGAAAGACTTCCTGAAGACCATCTGCTACACCCCCACCTCGTCCTCCATGAGCTCCAACCTGACCCGCAGCTCGAGCAGCGACAGCATCCACAGCGTCCGCGGGAAGCCGGGGCTGGTGAAGCAGCGAACCCAGGAGATCGAGACTCGGCTCCGGCTGGCGGGACTCACCGTCTCATCCCCACTGAAGCGCTCACACTCTCTTGCCAAGCTCGGGAGTCTCAACTTCTCGACAGAAGACCTAGCCAGTGAGGCCGACGTGTCCACCGTTGTTGACTCCCAGGATGCCAAGTTGGGCGAAGCCTCCTTCCTGCATGAGCCCCAGGCAACCCCGGGGCACCCGGCCGCCACCTCTAAACCGTCAGGGAAATCTGCCCCAGAAAACTTGAAAAGCCCCTCACGGCTGAGCAAAAGCTGACCCGCCTCTAGCTCATCACATGACCCCTTAGTTTCACTCTGGGTTTTGGTCGGCCCCTCACATCTTGATTTCTCTTGAAGATGGTGTTCTAACTCCCCGCCCCCCCACCTTGCCAGAGGGGAGGAGAAGAAAGAAGCTCGCAGCCCAAGAAGAAGGAGAGTGTCTGTTGTGTGGCTGGGAGAACCAGAAGCTGTCAGCCAGTAGGCTCTGAGCCCAGGTCATGTGTTTTCCAGAAGAATTGTGTCTGAAGAAGAACATACACAGATATGCACGCACATCAAAAGTACTCCGTTTGCAACATGCAAGAGAACAATCACGGTGACGGCCTCCTCGCCGTGGCGCACGTTCCGAGCTCATTCAGGCCCTCGTGGGGCAAGTCTTGGATGGCAATATAAGTCCTACCTCTGTTCTTGCTGAGCTTTTTATTTTTAAAACATGATGAGCAAGGCTCATTCCAGGGAATAATGCTGTGTCAGAAACAGGTTTTCCAAAAAGGAGGGTTTTTTTTTCATTTGGGATGCCCCGAAGTGTTAGGATTTCTGACTCGACTACACCTGCTATTGTTGGGCCAGCTCCGTGGCGCGTGGAGATCACCTGTGCGGCAGACTTGTCCGTCCCGGCCGTCGTTACGGCTGAGTGGTGTGTGTCTGGCCTGCGCTGGGGTCTGGTGGGGGAAATGTGTGTGACGTCCTCCGCTATTGCTCATGGTGGATTTCAAATGGCCCCCCACCTGGGGAGAAGGACCCACAGAGCACTGTTGAGTCTCCTCTGCTGTTGAGCCCAGTGGTTGTGAAGAGTTTCGAAAGTACTCGGTGGCGATGCAGATCGTCCTACCAGAAGCCCCGGCACACAAGATCATTTGGTCACATCTACTCGTATTCGGGGAAGAAAAGTAAAATCGAGCAGTGAGAAATGGTCAGTTCCTCTCTAAGAGCAACTAAGCAGAAGCTTCTCGGAAAGAAGTGCAGCTGTGGAAAAGCTTCACAGATGTTCACAGTTGCCCCTTTCTGGGCGGGGAGAACCGCTGCCTGTCTCCCTCTGACTGTTCCGAGTGGCAGTGGTGGGGCCCAGGAGGGCCTGCGACCCAGCCTGGGCTCTGCGAGTGGCCTCGTTAGAATCAGGTGGGCTCAGTGCATCACGCTGCCTCAGGCTCTGGACTCAAGTGGACAGTCGTCTGGTGTCAGTCAAAAAGGCGGGTTGTTAAAATATTTTGAGAAGAGAGAAGGGGCTTGATTAGAGAGGTTTATTCAGGGGTCAGCAAACTGGGGTATGTACTCTCATGAGCTAAGAATGGTTTTTACATTTTTTCAGGGGTTGTGAGAAAAAGAAACTAATAGGCAGCAAAGGCCATGGAGCCCGCAAAGCCTCAGATGTTTATTATCAGGTCCTCTGTAGAAAAAGTTCATGACCCCTGGTCTCACTCGACAGCACAGGGCTGCCCAGGGCCCCCTAGGAAGAACCTGGGCAAATGTGAAGGCCTCTCTGCCTCTAGACACCTCAGGCCAAATCCACCTCCCGACCCTGACCTTGCCAGCCTACCCCCTGCTGTCTCCTGCAGGGTGGCCAGCTCTGGCTCTGTCCCTGTCCTCGGGGAAGCATTTGTGTCTGGAGCTTATCTGAGAGGGGCAGCTCGCCCTCAGCTGGGTCAGCCAGATTAAGTCAGTGAAAAGAAAGCCTTCAGGGACCAGCGAGATTCTCAAAGTGGGTGCGTGGGCTGCCGTCTTACATTAGTCCGAAAGGGTCCCCGACAGCCGCCACTGTGGACAGGCCCAGGCAGGGTCTTCAGGAACATGTTCCCCTAATGCAAGAGTTTCAGGAAACAGCCCTCTTTTCAGGAACTTTCTCTCCCTGACCTTATCCTTTTCGTTTTTAGACATATATGTTATTTTACTTTGTAGGAATTTGTTTTCCCACCACTGTTAATTGAAATCACATTAAAAGGTGATTACTCACTCTTCTTGAAAACGCTTGTTAGGTTTTTCTCCCTCTCTCTCATCCAACAAAAGCATATTCTCAAAAAAAAATCCAGTTCAATATGTTTTGCCAAATTAAATTCATGTGGTGGATCAATTTTTGTGTCAAAATAATCCTTTAGATTTGGTGAGGACAGGTTATGTTTCTGCTTTTTTAAACCATGCCTATGCATGGGAGTGATTTATTTTTGAAAACTTTAATTTTGAAAGCCATAACTTTTCTTACCCAGTTAAAGGGCAGGAGGAGGATGACAAATCGGAGTGGGTTTTTGTCTTTTGTCAAAATCATCTATGCGTTTTCAGAAGCACAGTAGGTATGGTAACGTCGAGACAGACCAGGGCCCCATCATCAGAGCAGAATGAAGCCTTTTCTTGTCCTGGCGGATAGACCGAGAAAAGGAAGAAGGCTTCTCTCCCAGCCGCAGATCGGTCGTGTGTCAGCATGTGGCAAATTGCTCTTTGAAACATACTGACGAGCATCCCTCCAGGTCACCGTGGCGGAGAGGCTCATGCTGCTCTCTGCAGAGGTTTGCTCCATAAGATGAGCGGCACAAGCAAGAGGCAGGGGTGTGTACTCCGAAAAGTCATTGATATTGGTGACCGCCATGCTCATGCCTTTGTCAAATTAGGAGAGAACAAAAATGCCCCACATCAGCTCGATGCCGTGTGTTCAGCTGCATCTCATCTTCCACCTTACCTTGCCCTCACTTTTAGTCCTGTGGCATGCCAAAAGTGAGACTGAACCAGACCTTTGTGTGGCACTGACACAGAGGGGTCACCTGGTCAAGTTCTGTCTCGTGTAAGTGGAGCGAGGAGAAACCACACTGCCCTCTGACTGTGCGCTGACGAAGCCGGTGTCCCCACGTCTTTGTTGTGGAGCAGTGTCTATTGTTGCCTGGGCTTCTTGTTTGTCAGTGCGGGGACGCAGGCCAACCTCTGGGCTGGTAACAGTTCTCTGTCAGGTAGTGGCACCCCGTCCATCTGGTTGCAGATCACGCACCAGGTACCCCAACAGCTGCACTGTCCATCCCTCTGCCCCACCCTGCTCTCTCCAACTGAAAAGCATTGCCGCCCATTCTGAAGCCTTTTCCCTCCTGGATCGGCAAGCCCAGAGGGCGCCACAGGCCAGAGCCAAGTTTGCAGTAGAATTAACTAACACCTTCAGGGCAACGCTGTACTTTGGCCCTCCTGTCTCTCCACACAGGCCCCATCCTAGAAGGGTGATGAATCCCTGGGTTCCCAGGGCCATTCCTCTCCATTGGGAGCAAAGCTGCATCATGTAGTCGAGGTCATGTAAGTGACCTCCCTCAAGGTGTCCTAAGAGGGACTTGCTCACTGTGGCCCGAAGTGCTTGGTGCCAGAAAACATGTCACCCAACACTGCTCTGGCTTGCCACCCAGCAAGGCCGCCCAGATACACGCAGCACCGTGAGAGTGACCGTTTCACTGCTGACCAGAGAGCCAGGTGGGCTGGGAAAATGGTAACAGCATGGTGGACAGCTGGATGGACAGCACGGTGCAGGGTCTCCTGCTCTGGCCCCGCCCTGCAGGCTCTTGCCGAGGCTGCATGCCAAAGGAAGGTAGGTAGTCCACTGAACCCCCCAGCTCAGCTCCTGGGTCCTTTTATTTTCTGCTCTGAAATTGAACACCTGTTTGAGTTCACCCTGCTTATACATGTTCGAGTATGTATGTACTTGAGTCATACCATCACGGGCGTCACCTCTCATTCACACACGCACTGTCACCGAGCTGTGAAGCAGGTCACGGGGGGCGATCGGACCCGACTGCCTTGTTTCTTGTTTTGGTCTTGGAGGAGGGGCTGCGGCCCTGGCTTCAGTCAGCTCCTTAAACAGGAGTCGTTACTACCTGACCACCAGTCCTCTGCTGTCCCCACCCCCCCCCCACTGTCAGCAGTGCTGCATGACAAGGTGGCTGCCTCCTCCCTCTTTTCCAACACTGTAATTGTTGTTTTACAATGGAGTGCCTTAATAATAGTTTACAAATACTGTGTATTTATGGGAAACTGTTAAGCTCTCGCCTTCTGTGATTGGATACTTTGCCTTGTCCGTGGCGGTTGGGGCTGGGGCGCGCCCTGTCCCGTCCTCATGCTCATCTGCTGTGCAGTCTTGCACCAGCACCCACAGCTGTGCAAGGAGCTTTGCTAGAAACGGCTCTGGGGGTTCTGCAGGCAAGGCAGGCACTGGCTCACGCTGAGACCCGGAACAGTGAGGAGAGACTAGAACTCAGTGTGCCAGCCAGCCGAGGGGAGCGGGTGCAGCCCCAGCCCCGCCCTCCACCCCATCACACAGTTGCGCTGTTCTTCAGTAGAGATTTTTTTTTTTTTACCACCTGGGCCACCCTGTTTTCTTCTCTGCTGGTGTCCTGAGCTCTTCACAACAAAATGCAGGTACAGAACCCTCCCCCGCCCCCCCAAAATCAGGAGCTCCACAAGATGGGTTGCCCTTTGGTTTTTAGAAGCTGCCAATGGGTTCTGGTGTGTTGTGTGATGATATCAGTTTTTTTTACTATATTTTTCCTTGTTTTTTTTATAGTATATATTTAAAAGGCAGTATCTTTTGTACTGTGAATTGGCAGTAGAAGATGCATAATGCACTTTTTTTTACTTCTGTTGGTGTGTACTGTATATATAGTCTGTGTGCTTCTCGTGATGAAAATAAACTTTTTCTTTACAAATGCCTGATGATGTATGAACTTGTGCAAAAGGAAGCTGCCTCTTCAACCCCTGCCAACGTGGTCAGATGCATCTTCATCACCACAATGCCCAGTCTTTACTGAGCACCTACTGTGTTCTGGGCCCCATGTTAAAATCCTGGACAGTTTAATTCCAGGGAAGGAAATAGCTCCTCCAGGAATTGGCTTTTCGCCTGATTGTGCCAGTGAGGAAGAACAAGCTCACCTGTGGGGAGTCATTTGTATACCGAAAAAGACTGTCCCCAGCAGAGTGGGACTTGGACTTTGGGAGATTTCTCTCCCTGCACAAGCAGAAAATGTAAAGCTAGCAGTGTGCTGGAGAGAACCACCTACGCGACAGACACTGCACTTTCTGGGAGAGGGGCCTGTGGAGGTAATCACTGCTAAGGGCCAGGGTGGGACGCCTGGGGAGGCCCAGGCACCAAACGGGGCAAAGGCTTTACTTCACTCTCGGGTCCCAGTCCACTGCTGGTCAGGACATTCTGGTGGCTGTCACTTGGCAACTAGCAAAGCTGGGCTGCTTGCATTTATAACCCTGCCTCCTTGGAGTTCTTTGCTTCTAGCTGTGCAGTCAGGGGAAGAGCATGAGGATTTACATTCACACTTAACTGCCTTTGGCTACACGAAACTTCATGTCTACTCACGTTCTAGTGGGCGCGGCCTGTGATGCGGCCCCACCCCAGCTGCCGGGGGCTGAGTGCTGACTGGCCACCGCAAGTACTGCCGATCCAGAAAATTCCTCACCGAGGCTTGTCTCTTCCCTGGACTCGGAGGGATAAACTGGAATGCAAGTTTATTACTTTACAACAAGAACGAAAGCTGTGGCCAGAGTACTCTCACTTGCCAGTTAGCACACTGAGTCCTAGATAAACCTACATGGGAAGTCACATTATGGTTAGGAGTTGCTTCCCGTGTACGAAGTCAAAGCAGTCGGCCAGTGGACTGATTCAATTGGGTAGTGTTGTCAAGCCGTAACGCAGTCTCCTCCGTAAGATGTTTTCTAAACAACCTCTGAGGGTCATGGTTCAGCACACTGTTCCTTGGCAAGGCTGGACACGCATAGTAAATTCTCTCCAGGCTCCAAGGGCGAGTCAGAGTGCGGGCTGTTTCTGATGGGTTCCTTGGGAATTCTGATGGCCCAGTTTAGAAGCCATTGATTGAAATGGGAATGTGATGCAATCCAGCAGGCTTCCACTTCACTAGCTGCAGTCACATTCCACACATGCTTTCTGGAGACAACACCCACATCACCCTAACAGAATATGGGTGTTCCCAGAACTCGACAGATGCTCATTTACCCAGGTCCCTGGGAGAATGTCCCAAAATGGGCTGTATTTACCCTGATTTCCTTCTCTGAGGAGCAATCCTGTGGTTGTGAGGGATCCCAGATCACATCTCCAGTGGGGGTGGTTTTGCAGGGGGTGCGCTCTTGCTTGTGTTGATGCCTGGGGAAGCCCCTCTTGGCAAGAGGCTTGGAAGAGGCTCCAGCAGGCCGCGCTTGGAGGGAAACTGCATTTTGGGAGGATTAACTTCATGGTGGGAAAGCCCTTTCCAAAGGAGATGTGCAGCCACAGTGCCCAAATGAGGCCTGCCCAGAACACGCCAGCCACTGGTCGAGCACCCCAGCCCCAGGGAGCAGGAGATGTGTCTGCCCCTTCTGTGTGCCCAGCGCTTTACGTCAGAACTTCCTTTACATTGAGTCCTCTGAGTGGCCCTATTGACACCATCCTCAGTTGACAGATGAAGAAACAGCCCTGCAGCATGTCAGTCACTTGCCCAAGGTTACTTCTCAGAAAAGGTGGAGCTGGATAGGTACTGCTCCATCCCCATCTGAAACCTCTCCCTGAGCTGTCCGCCGCCAGCCACCCCACCGCAGAAGTAGAAAGAAGCAAGCTGAAACTGCATCTTGATCTCACCTGCGTCTGAAATGAAACCTCAGGCCCCTGGGGAATCTGACCCACGTGCCTGCTCCCAAGGCTGCGGGGGTGAATCTCACCCTCCCCCAATTCGTATTCACCGTGCTTTGCCTTTTAAAGGGAAACTGCCCATGTCTCCTCAAGTACACTGCAAAGGATCCCGTCTCAGCCTGAAGTTCCTTTTTTTCTGTAAACTGTTTCAGCAAATAAAACCTTGGTGTCTCCACGGACAGCCCCCCATGGCGTAGAAGGGGATGTGTGGGGGTCGGGGGAAGGGATCTGACATTAAGAGACAGATTCTCCCTCAAGTGGTTGCTGGGAGGTGCGGAGCTCCCTCTGGGTTTTAAATTGGATAGCAAATGGGTTGGTGATGATGCTGCCTGACTTGTGGGGCCAATAATCTGAGAATTAGCTGATAATGTATGCAAACTCCCTTCTGCCTGGCACACCGTAAATGCTATTGTTGGTACTGGCAGGAGGGATGGAGGGGAGGGAGACGGAAAGGAAGTAGAGCATCTTTCACACCTATTGCTGAGTTGATCCTCACAGCAAGATATGACCTTGTTTTACAAAAAGGTGGAAGCTCCCCGAGGGGTTAGGTAACATGGGGCAGGACCACAGAGCCAGGGAGGGTCAGAGACCCAGGGTACCTGAACCCAAATTCATCTACTTTCTACCTCATTGTCTTTTCCCCGAAGAAAATAGTCGTAATGTGCTTAGTGCACTCATTACCAAGTAGTGGGTACTTAATAAATATTATTTGATGAGAGTGAATGAATGGAATGTGCTGTGAAAATGAGTCCCAGTTTTATTCTCCAAGGCTTGGGAAGTTTGGGAACAGCCATGGCAGCCTAAACTAAGTTCCTCCAGGGCAGAGGCTGTGCCGAAGTCACCTCCAGGACCCCAGCAGGGGCTCTTGGCATGTGGGACTGAACCCCCCAGGTCAAGGCCAAGAATTTGCTGTGACTTGAAGAATCCTAAGTTTCTCAGAGTCCAGAAGAATCGGAAAGGTCATCCAAGCCATGTCTGTTTTTAATATTCATCCATTCCAGGATTTTTCCACCTATTCATGATGCCCGTGCCATCTGCCAGGCTCTGGGGACAAAGTGGGGACAGCTGTCTCATCCCTGGGGTCCTGTTGGAAGGCCACTCTGTAAAAGACGGGAAGAAAATGCACACCACCTGCCAACAGCAATGAGGTCAGACAGGTAGGAATCATGGTTTATGTTATTTTCCCCCTATTATCTATTCCAAAAATATCTGCAACAGAATGATGTTGCCTTTATAATAAAAAATGAAAATCTAAAGACTTAATGAAAGGAGTTTTTTGGCCCTGGCCAGGTAGATCAGTTGGTTGGAACGTTGCCCCGTATGCCAAAAACGTTGCAGGTTCGATCCCCAGTCAGGGCACATACATAGGTTACTGGTTCGATTTCCGGTTTGGGCATGTACAGGAAGCAACCAACTGATGTTTCTCTCTTCCTTTCCTTCCTCTCTTTCCAAAATCTATAAACATATCCTTGGGTGAGGATTAAAAAATAAGTAAAAAAGAGGCTTTTGTATTAAGCTGAAATTTGCACTCTAAGCTCCCAGGCTTGTGGTTCGAGGACATTCAGCGTTGTGGGGGAGGGGCTTATCTCCCCTCTGTTGGGCAGCATGGGTTCCCTCCAACAGGGAGATTGCTCTCCGATCTCTATGGCTCCACAGTGCCAGGCAGGCTCACCATTGCGGGCTGTCAGCTTCTCATGCCCACTCTGAGCACATGGGAGGTTGGCAGCGGAACTGCATGGTGTGATGGTGAAGTATAGCACCCAGGGCTGCGCTCATGGGCCGCTGCACAGGACTCCACACTTACAAGACCCTGCAATTGGTCTAATGTTCTGTGGTCCCTGGCTTAATATTTCTAATAATTCACAAGGACCAGAACTTTTCATCTTGCTCTGGGCCCTGCAAATTATGTAGCTGGTCCTGGTGCTGTCTCCACACTGGTCAAAGGCTTTGGAGCAAGACAGCCCTGGGTCTTACTGCTTAACTCACCCACTCTGTGACTTGGAGCAAGTGCCTTAACCTCTCTGTGCCTCAGTTACCTCATTTGAAAAACAAGAATAACCTCAGACTGTTGTAAAGGTTAGCACTGTGTAATTAGCACAAAGTAAATACCCCTGAAATGATATATTATTTGCCTTGTAAAATACTTAGTGCAGGTCCTGGCCCAGAGCAATCCCTTGGTGACTAGTTGCTATTATCACGGGGAAGACAGGTCACACCCACAGACCAACCCCGCAGCCTGCCAGCCTCTCTTCCTACCTGCTCCCGTAGAATCATCGCTCTGAGGGACAGAACACATGCAAGCTCCCTGGACTGGGAAGAACTTGGCGGGGGTGTACCCGTGCATCCTCCTCTCCCCTGCCACTGACCCCAAGGAGGATGCTGGCTCCGCCCCTCTCCCATTGAAACAGCATTTGTCCCCGACCTGGACCCCAGCAGTTCCACCCAACAAGCTTTTGGGCAGGGGAATGTGAGGGCGGTCTGGGAGCATGGGTTTGTCCCTGCTGCGATCCAGAGGTACATCCTGTTCTGGCGTTGCCATGGCACAGCCAAACATCTGCCACAACAGACGGCTGGGCTGGAGGCTGGCAGCAGGGCCCTGGATGGGTGAGGGCCTGGATAGGCACGGGAGGCAGGGGGGGAGGGGGTGCAAGACCCAACAAGACCTGAGTGTGGGAAGGAACCACCCCCCGAACATGCACACACATGTGCGCACACATGAACACATGCATACGTATAAGGTGGCCTTCCAGGACAGACAGACTTTCCATAGGGAAGAGTTCCCAGTTCTGGATTTTCTTCCTGGAGATCCAGGGGGCAGATCCTGAATGTGCAGCCCTGGCAGGAGTGGGCCCTCCTGAATTCTCCCCCTGGTCCTACTCACAGTGGATGCCAGGAGCTGCCCGAGGCCCCAGCCTGATCCCAAAATGGAATTCGCTTTCCTGGTTACTATTGTTTTTCCTTGTTAGAAAGTGAAACGCAGTCATTGTAACAAAATCACATGGTCTAGAGGAGCGTCAGGAGCTGCACTCAGCAGTGTTTGAGCAGCAGCTGCACCTCAGGCCTCTCATTCAAAACGTGGGCATCGGTGCTTAGAAGGGCACCCCCAGGCCCATGCTCTTTCCACTAATGATGCTGCCACCTGAGATCATCTGCTTGGACCCACAAGGCCTGGATTCTCAGCCAAAGGCAGGGGTCCTCACTCTTGTTGCTTAGTGGCCTTCCCTCAGCTCCTGCATTATCCCTGGAAATACTTGGGGGACCTCCTCGGATGTGGGGCAGCCGATGTGGTCATCACATTGCTGGCCTCCCATGGTGACCCAAAGCTCCTGCACAAGGTCGGGATTCCCCTCATGGAAGTCTAACAGGGACCCTGATCTGGGAGTCAGAGCAAGTGCATCATATGCCTTCACCACTCTGAGCTTCAGTTCTTTCGATCTGTAGATTGGGTCTAATCAATGTACCTTGCTGGGTCGTAGCGCACACTAAATAGGGCATGTGAGCCTATGGATGCTCGGCACACAGGAGACCCACAATTGTTGGTGGCTACTTCTATGAGTAGGGGAGACGATCCAAAAAACAAGTAATTGCAATACAGTGTGATAAATTCTATAGCAAAGGTCTTGGTCTTACATGCGTTTTGAGGCCTGGGTGTGGATTTCTGGGGAACCAGCCTGCAATCCATCTGTGGACCTAGGACCCTACAGAGCAAGTTCTCGTTTCACTTTGGGATAGGAACTCTGGCAAACAGCCTTGGGAGTTCCAGGAGTGGCGGATTCTTACTAAGAATCTGTCAGACCAGGTCCACATTTCAGCCCCCACCATCAACTAAGCCAAGTGAAATTAATCAGTGCAGTCACCTGTTTGAGCCTCCGTGTTTTCATCTGTAAGACAGTGTTCCCGATGATAGCTAGCACACGCTGAGTGCCCGCTATGTGCCAGACCTTGCTCTAAGTACTTTACATTCATTAACTAACTCACTTAGTCTTCATAAGTGTGCCATGAAGTAGGTGTTATTATCATATTTCCATTTCATAGCCCTGGTGGTGTGGGTCAGTGGATTGAGTGCTGGCCTGCAAACCAAAGGGTCAATGGTTCGATTCCCCAGTCAGGCCACAAGCCTGGGTTGCAGGACAGGTTCCCAGTAGGGGGCATATGAGAGGCAACCACACATTAATGTTTCTCTCCCTCTCTTCCTCCCTTCCCGTCTCTCTAAAAATAAATAAATAAAATCTTTAAAAAAATAATAGAAATCATTCATTGGTGCATAGTAGGGGCTCAAAACATAGTAAATGAACAATCCTCTTTTTCTAGGTGAGAGAACTGTGGTTCAGAGAGGTTGATAACTTATCTAGAGTCACACTGCTAATCAGTTGAAACAGCTCAACTGTCTGATTTCCGGGGCTCACAGCTGCCCCTTCTGCTGCTTTCCCAGCTCATGTGATTCTGTTCAAGCATTCACAGGGACCTGTACCTCAAGCACAGGTTATAAACTCATCCTGCCATGAGGGTCTGGCTCGTTTGAAAGAAGCCACTGACTCATGCTTGTCATTTGTAGCTCTGGATTGAGTACAGGGAAGCCTGACACGAAGTGGAAACCGGAAACACTTATTCCCCAAAGAATTTATGTATGCCTGCAGACACGAGGGAGGGTGGCTTAGCTCCCGCACTGCAAATAATTCCTTCCTGCTACTAAAGATTTTGGGCAGGAGTGTCTGTGTTTCAGAGCGTGTGTTCTCCCAGGTTAGCTTGCCTTTGGGAAGAGCCATTTTCTCCCCTGTCAGAAAAGGAAGTGACACTTCCTTGGGGACAAAACAGATGATCTTACACCTAATGCTTCTGCCGGGAAAAAGGGAACAAATTCCAAACCGCGTGCTGTGGGCGCCCAGGTCCGATGTGATTTTTCTTGTCACGTTCGGGGTTCTCAGTTCTGGAGGGAGAGCATGATGTCTACAAAGTCCCTGACGCTGGAGAGTAAGACGATGGGAGCTTGTTCAAGTGGTTTCTTTACTTTTGCTCATATCTGAAGTTTCTGTAATTGAAAAAGAACGAACAACAACAACTCAGTGATTTGGGTGCTGGGTGGGGAGGGGAGAGTGCAGGCTCTGCAGTCAAAAAGCCCCTGTATTCCTGATTCTACAGGACATAGCTCTGTAATCTCAAGCTCCTCCCCCTTCCAAAGCCTCAGTTTTCTTTTCCGTGAAATGGGCATGATGATAAGTCCTATCTCCTAGGATTGCCATGAAAATTCGATGAGATCTTCCATGTAAAGACCCTAGCCCGGTAAGACTGAATAAGCGCTGCATGTCTGAGCCAGGGTTTCTCGATCTTGACATCTGGGGTCGAATAGGTCTTTGTTGTGGGGTAGGATGGAGGCTGCCCTGTGCGAAGGATATTGAGCAGTGTCCCCGGCCTCTACCCACTAGATGCCGGCAGCATCCACACATCGCCAAATGTTACCTGGGTGGGAGCAAACTGCCCCCACACAGGAGCATTGTCTGTCTGGAAATCCTTCCAGCTGGTGTTCTGCTCACTCGTCAAAATTCAGGCTTGAATTTACAGAATCCTTTCTACCTTTTCAAAAAAACTCTTTAATTTCAGACCATTGAATGAATGCCCTTGGCAGATAAATTACAAAAACACAGAACAGGACATGGGAAAAGGAAACTCACCCGTGACTCAAAGCCTGTGGCTCAGAGATCATTTCTATTACAGTGTGTGTGCGCTTCATAAAAACGGGACATGGTGTTTTCTGACCTGCCTGGTTCTTCTAACAGCACACTGGGAACATCTTTACATGTCATCGAGTGACAAGTATTCTTCCACAAGATCGTTTTTTTTTCCTGCTTAAAAACCTTCTGTGGCTGCCGGTGGCCTGGGAACAATCAGGCTTCCCAAGGGAAAAAGACGAGGCAAGGGAAAAATAGCAGATCCATCACTATAATTCAAGATTTCAATACTGCTCTCTCAACCGAAAGAACGACCTGACAGAACACCAGCGAGCACCGCCAACCAACAGGATCTGAGTGACGTTTATATGGAACTCTGTTGAACAACAGAACACGCATTCTTTTCTCAAGTGCCATAGAACATACACCAAGATAGACTATGTCTTGGCCCATAAAACAAACTTCAACACATTTAAAAGAATCATACGTGTGATCTTTTTATATTAAAGTCTCTGACCACAATAGAGTCAAATTAGAAACCAATAACAGAAGGATAACAGGATAATCTCCAAATACTTGGAAAGTAAATAAATAATTCATGGGTCGCCCTGACTGGCGTGGCTCAGCGGGTTGAGTGTCGTCCCACAAACTGAAAGGTTGCCAGGTCAGGGCTCATGCCTGCAATCGAGGTCCCTGGTTGGGGGCGTGTGAGAGGCAACTGATCGATGTTTCTCTTGCACATCAATGTTTCCGTCCCACTTTTTCTTCCTCCCTTTCCTTCTCTGGAAAAATAAATAAATAAAATCTTTCAAAGATAATGTATGGATCAAAGAGGAAGTCTCAAAAGAAATTCAAAAATACAGTAAATACTCAGTGGCTTCAGAACAGGTCAAACCTGGCACTCACTGCCCTTTGACAAGGAAAAAAGTTTCACCACTTGGCGCTTGCTCAGCACTTGTTGGAATGAATTATCGACGAGGACCAAGGCGACACACTGTATGTCAGACCGAGTGAAAGTGCTAATGCCACGTGTCGAAATTTGTGGCGCACAGCTAAAGCTGTGCTGAGGGGGAAATTTATAGCACTGAATGCCTACATTAGAAAAGAAGAAAAGTCTCACATCACTAACCTAACCTTGCACTTCGAGAACCTAGAACAAGAAGAGCACAGTAAACCCAAAGCAAACAGATGAAAGGAAATAGAGGTAAGAGTACAAATCAAGGAAACGGAAAATAGGAAAACCATGGAGAAAATCAACGAAACAAAGAGGAGTTCTTTGAAAAGATCAGTAAAATTGAGAAATCTCTGAGGCCGACCAAGAAAAAAAAGAGAGAAAACACAAACCACCAATATTGGAAATGCAACAGGAGCTATTACTGCAGACCCTGTGGATATCCAAAGATGACGAGAAAGCTCTGTGAACAACTCTACACATGTAAATTTGACAAATGAAACAAAATGGACTAACTCCTTTAAAAGATACAAACTATCATAAGCCACTCAATATGGAAGAGCTAACTTGACTAGCAATATAACTATTAAGGAAATTGAATTAGTAATGTAACAGCTCCCCAAAAAGAAATCTCTAGCTTCAAATGGTTTCGCTGGAAAAGTCTACCAAACATTTAAAGAATTAAATGTAATCTGCATGATCTCTTCTAGAAAATAGGAGAGGAGGAAACACATCCCAACTATTTTATTAAGCAAGGATTACTTTGATACCAAAACCAGACAAAAAAAGGAAATTATAGACCAACATCCCTCATTAGCATATAGAACTCAGCAGTATATAAAAAGAACTATGCGGCATGACCAAGTGGAGTTTTTTCCAATGCTAAAAGCGGGTCAATATGAAAAAAATTGATCTGATGTAATCTACCGTATTCACAGGCTAAAGAAGAAAAATTCACACGATCATATTATTTGATATAGAAAAAGTATTTGCCGATATTCAGTACCCATTCATGATTTTTAAAAAACCCTAGGAAGAAAAAAAGGAATAAAGGGGAGTTCCCATGACTTTATAAAAAGCATCTACAAAAAAAATCTATAGCTAACATTACCGTTAATGATGAGACACTGAATGCGTCCCCACTAAGATCAGGAAGAAGACAGGGATGTTTGCATTCACTACTGATTCAACACGACGCTGGGGGTTCTAGCCAGTGCACTAAGGCAAGAAAGGGGATAGAAGGTGTACTGACAGAAAAGGAAGGAATAGAAGTGTTGACACTTATAGAGGACATGATTTTCTACATAGAACACTCTGATGAATCTACAAAACATCTCGTAGAACTAATAAATGAGTTCAGCAAGGTCGCACGATACAAGTTAAACACACAAAACAACCAAGGATATTTCAACCTATTGGCAAGGAGCTCACGGACACCAAACTTTCAAAAGTCAATGCTACTTACACTTGCTAAAAAATTAATTAGGTATACATCTCACAAAACATGTGCAGAACTTATATACTGAAATACACAACGCAATGAAAGAATGCAAAGATAGAAACAAATAGACATATCTAGCTCTCCCCAAATTGATAATAGGCTTAAAATAATTCCCATAAAGTCCCCAAAATAACTTTTTCAGATATAGACAAGATTATTCAAAATTTATGTAGAACGGCAAATAGCTAAACATTTTTTTTTTTAAAAAAGAAGAAAATGGGAGGAAACAGTCTACCCAATTTCAAAATTTGTTATACAGCTGCAGTAATCCTGGCTGTGTGGTCATGGCAGAAGGTAGACACATGGGTTAATACAACAGAATAGAGAACCCATAGACAGTGCCCAACTGCTTTTTGACAAAGGTGCAAAATTCACTCAAGGGAGGAAAGATAGCCTTTCCAAAATGACACTGGAGCAATGGTACATCTCCGAGAAAACAAAAACAAAAAACAAAAAGACAACTCAACCTAAGTCTCAAACTTTATATAAAAATCAATTCAACATAGATCACAGACCTAGATGTGAAATGTAAAATTACAGAACATTGGAGAGAATCTTTGGGATATTGGCAAAGCGGTCTTAGATTTAATACCAAAAGCATGATCCATAAGAAGTAAAATTGAGAAGTTGGACATAATTAAAATCAAAAACATTTTTTCCTGTGAAAGACTCTACTAAGAGGATGAAAAAACAAGCTAAAGACTGGGAGAAAATATTTGCAAACCACATATCCAGCAAAAGACTAGTATGAAGAATCTATAAAGATTTCTCAAAGCTCAACAGTAACAAAGCAAACGGATAGTCCAATTAAAAATTGGCAAAAGATGTAAAGACATACAGATATAAAGATGGCAAATAAGTAGATGAAAAGATTTGCAACATTATTAGACATCAGGAAAATGCAAATTAAAGCCATAAGGAGATACACCTCTCAGAAGGGCTCAAATACAAAATAGTGATAACACCAAATGCGGGTGAAGATGCAGAGAAACTGAATCACTCATAGCTTGCTAGTGGGTGGGGATGTAAAATGATATAGTTACTCTAGCGAGTAGTTGGGCAGTTCCTTAAAGTACTAAACGTACAACTGCCATATGACCCAGCAATTGTACTCCTGGGCATTTTTCACAGAGAAATGAAAACTGATACTCACACAAAAACCTGTACAAGAATGTTTATAATGCTTGTAGCAATTTTATTCATAATAAACTCCTCCAAACTGGAATCAACGCAGGTTTCATTCAGTGGGTGAATGGTTCAACAAACTGATACATCCATACCTTGGGAATACTACTTAGCAATAATAAGGAACAAACTATTCATACGTGCAACGATCTGGACACATGTCTAGAGATCTATACTGAATGAAAAAAGCCGATTCCAAAAGGTGGCATACTATATGAATGGTCATTTTTGAAGTAACAAAATTATGGAAATTGAGAACAGAGGAGTGGTCGCTAGAGATTAAGGAAGGGGTAGGGGCAGACGGGAAATGGGTGTGCCTCTGAAAGGGCAATGTGGGAGGAGTCCTTGTGGGAGGGAAATGCTCTGTATCTCAGCTGTGTCAGTGTCAGTCCCGGGTTGTTATGTTGTACTACAGTTTTGCAAGATGCCACCACAGGGGGAAACTGGGTAAAGGGTACACGCGATCTCCTTGTATTATTTCTTACACCTGCATGTGAATCCACAGTCATCTCGAAATAAAACATTTAATTAAACAATACATTCTTCTGTAGCCAGCCTATCATTTCCCGCTTTTATTTTGCAGAAAGCAGCACTCAAAGCAGTGATGATCAAGATTTATCTATGTAGAGTGAATTTTAATGTTCTCTGAGCTTTGTCCTCTTCTGTCACTCAGTTAGGGGTCTCATCTACTGAGGTGACTCCGGGGGCTTCCAGTCTCTCGTTTATTTAATATTATTATTATTTGTTCATGCTTCCGTAGGGCAATTCACTCAGCTTCCAGGTTGCCCTGGCAATCTAAGAATAAGGTCCCCTCTTTGCTACTGAGAAGCTGGAAAAATGATTTGCTCAGGAGCCTCCAAATGTAGGTCCCAGAATTCTTTCTTCTTCATACGTGAGTGATTTGGAACTACTCTTCTTTTTCCTGATTATTAAATTCATTGTTGGCATCTCTCTTAGGCCACTTCAGGAATCATCACTTTTTGGAAGCAGGAAAAAACTCTCAAATCCAGCATCTTACCTAGACCTAAACCCTCCATTCAGGGCCAGGTTGGACAGAGCCGAGATTTCCTCAGGGCCCACAAAGACGTTGCTATGGATTCAAGAACGGCGAGGTGATGAGGGTTTTCTCCCAATAAAGAAGGGGTTTTGCCATTTTCCTCCTGCTTCTAGGAACAGCAGCTCTCCGTTGACATTTGGAGCAGTTGTGGTGGGGTGGGGTGATGTGGTGGCATCACTTCTGGCTTTCAATGCTTCCTCTGTAAAAATTATCTCCCTTAAACCAGGGATAAAATCAGGAACTGAAACAGGCAGCTGGAAGGCAAAGGTCTTGGGATCTTTCTTTCACAGTGTATTCTGTGGCTGCCTTATGGTGGTGTCACAGGGAGGAATGGGTGTCATGGAAAATTTTACTTCTAATTTCATCATTTAAAGAAGTAAGAGAAGAAAATCAACATGCTTTAAACTTTAAACACCTAGTTTG